>PVKU01011660.1:0-41573 GCA_004027475.1 Anoura caudifer | reverse complement strand
GGGGGGGGGTGGAAATTGAAGGGAGCTGGGGAGGGCTGGGGCGGAGGGACGGGATGGGAGTAGAAAACAGAAGACTGTATAAGAACAACAATTAAAATAAAATTTAATTAAAAAAAAAAGTGAATCATATTACATAAGGTATTCAGCAAGAAAAAAGACTGCAAATTATCACTGTAAAGGAAGATAGTTCATAAAATTTTACAGTCAAACAGTCTGTTATATGTAAATTCAAAAATCTCCATCTCCACTGTCAAAGTGAAGTAGGACTTTAATTATTGAAGTTTACAGTAGAATATATTTGTAAATGTTAACATATCTCATTAAGTTAGAGACAGAGGAAGATAAAATTAATTACACATTTTATGGAACTGATCACATTTAATCTTTTAATTTCAGATATCACTGGTTCAAATTTATTTTATTTAATAGATGGTAATATAAATCAAGATATTATAAACCAAAATATAGGAAATACATGAGACAGCATTTGATGTAATAACAGGAAAAATGAAGAAAATTAATAATTAGCTTTCTTCCACAAAAGTATTATAATGGGTATATAATGGATATATCATGCCCACAAACTTCATGAAGTTTTATAAAAGCCTGTGTATAAGATGTTACTTCTCTTTAATTTGAAATTATTTTGTCTATGACAATGAAATTGTTTTATTATAAAACAACCAGCCTCCAAGCTATTTTGTATTATAATATGCTGGATAAAACATTGCTTTAATAATCGTCTAAAACTTCAGCCTCTATATAATATGTTTTACATAAGAATATGTCCAAAATATGAATTTTACCATTTACATATTGCATCTCCTGTGTTGATAAGTTCATTGCCCATGAACTAGGACTCAAACTTCAGCAGAGCAAGAATGCAGAGGGGTTGGAAAGTGGTAAGAAGCATTGTGTTGACACAATAGGTAATAGATTGAGGAACAATTAGAAGCTGGGAACTCCTAGTGATATAAATACCTGGAAATACACATACTTTTCAAAGAAATTCTGCATTCTTTTAGTTACTCTTTTTCTGTTCTTCTGAATAGACCAGGAATTTTTTTTCACTATTTTACATTTTGGATAAGTCAGACACCAAAAGGCTTCAGAGACCATCGGTAATGTGATACTACACTTTGTTAGTAGAGAGGTAAAGAAGGAGATGACTGTAGAGAACCAGTGTATGGCTTGCAGAATTCCTCAGAAGTCTGGATTTTTAAGTGAAATAAATAATTTTCATATACATGTGTGAGGTCTGTCCAGAAAGCATTCAGCCATTTATGTGATAAATGGAGATGTTTATTGAAGAAGATACAAGAAACATGGTATTTCAGACAATGACACCTCAGTCCCCTTCAAAGTAGGCACCTTGGGACCTCACACAGTTCTCCCACTCTCCAACAGCTGTCCCTTTGTATTTTCCTGAATCACATTGATGGTCTGAAATCTCTTCCCTTTCAAAGGTTATTTTAGTTTTTGGAAAAGCCAGAAGTCACAGGGTGCCAAACCTGGGCTGTAGAGGGGCTGAGTCACCTTGGTGATTTAATGTTTCACCAAAGACTCTGAAGAAGAGGTGATGCATGAGTGGGCGTGTTGTTGTGATGAAGCTGCCAATCATCAAAACACAGTACACACACTCACTCAATGGCACCTACTGCCCCCTCTGCCTAGCACAGTGAAGTTGTCATTGTTCACACATGCACATTCCAGTCCATCTTCTTAGCTGCCAGGTTACATCGATGTTGCTAGTTCTCCTTATACTAACAATGGCTGGACTTTTTCCGGACAGACCTCTCGCTCATGTGCAAGCACAGGTGTGTGTGTGTGTGTAGAGTACCTATATAATTTTCCTTTAGGAAAATGTCTACTAAGTTCCTTTGTTAATTTTTTAAAAATTGTGTTTTTTATTTTTATTTTTTATTTTTTGTTGTTTTGTAACTGGTTTATTTTACTTTGCATAATATCCTCAGTGTTTATCTGTGTTAAAGCATGTGTCAAAATGTATTCCTTTTTAAAGGCTGAACAATATTTCATTATCTGTATATACATTTTGTTTATTTATATGTCAACAGACACTTGAGTTGCTTCCACATTTTAGCTATTATGCCTCCTGAGTTCTTACTACCCTCTCCTTTAGCTCCTCCAGAGTCTAGAAGTCTATCAATTACTTTTTTCCCCCACATTGAAATGCATTCTCTCCATTGACTTCTTCTTGTTATCCTATACAAATGCTTAAGATGGTTAACTCCACCTCCTATATCTGTGGGTTTACCCTTTCTCTTGCCTTTTCAAAGTATATTTTATTGATTATGCTATTACAGTTGTCCCATTTTCCCCCTTTGCCCCTCTCTGCCTGGTAGCAATGCCCTGCTTAGTTCATGTCCATGAGTAGTGCATATAAGTTCTTTGGCTTCTCCATTTCCTACAGTATTCTTAACATCCCCCTGTCTATTTTGTTCCCACCAATTATGCTTCTTCATCCATGCACCTTTCCCCCCATTTCCCACTTCTCCCTCCCAGCTGATAATCCTCCAAAAGATCTCCATATCTATGATTCTGTTCCTGTTCTGGCTATTTGCTTAGTTTGTATTTAGAGTCAATTGTTAGTAGTGATTCATTGCCATTTTAACGTATAGTTTTGATCTCCTTTTTCTTGAACAAGCTGCTTTAACATTTCATGTAATAAAAGCTTTATAATTATAAATTCCTTTAACTTCACCTTGTCTGGGAAACACTGTATCTGACCTTCTACTCTAAATGATAGCTTTGCTGGATAGAATAATCTAGGTTGTTGGTCCTTGCTTTCCATCACTTTGATTTCTCCTTTCCAGTCCCTTCTTGCCTACAATGTTTCTTTCGAGAAATCTGATGGTCTTATGGGACCTCCATTGTAGGTAACTCTCTTCTTTGGGGCATATCACCCCAACTCTGTGATTCCACCCCTCTTACCCATCTGGATGAATATGGCTTCTTTAAATCTCTGGTTGTTGGACTTCCATTCAGTTTGATTTTATGGCAGGTAGGAGTGTTTTTTATTTTGAGGTTAGTTGCAATTCTTCTTGCTGTTGCATGAGGAGTTGAGACATATCTACCTACACCTCTATCTTGACCGGAAGTCCTCTTTTTATCTTTGCATTACAAAGGTTTTATGTATCCTGGATACACGCATCTTATCAGGAATATACTTTGTAAATATTTTTTCCTATTCTACAGATTGTATTTTTATTCTCTGATGTTTTCTTTGAAGCACAAATATTCTAATTTTGATATGCATAATTTATCTTTTTGATATTGTTGTTGCTTGTGCTTCTTTTTGTCATAACTAGGAACCCATTGCCTAATTTAAGGGTTTGAAGATTTATCCCTACATTTTCTTCTAAGAATTTTATAGTTTTTTGGTATTACATTCTGGTTTATAGTACATTTTGAGTTAATTTTAATATTGTATGAGGTAGAGTCCCAAATTCATTCTTTTGCATATGGTTTCATGAATGTCTTAGTGCCATTATAATTTCCTTCCTCAAGTGAAAAAGCTGACTTTATTATATATATTCTATTTTTTCAATAATAAAATATAGAGAAAGAATTTTTAGATTATTTAACCCATATCCCTATAATAAAAAAATTCTACTAGTGTTGAATATTTGCTTGGAGGTTTTATTTTTTAAGGTACACTTCACATATGATAAAGTATACACAACTTTAGGGTACAGCTCTGTAAATTTGTATAAATTACATTCCCACATAACTTATATACCTATCAAAATAAATTAAAAAAAAACATTTCCATCATTTCAGAATGTTTTTTAAGGATATAACACTTCCAATACCAAAAGGCAAAATCTGTTATAAATATGAAAAAGAAAGCCAGAATTGAGCAATATAAGTTCAGATCACAATTTCTAAATACTAATTTCCATGAAAAAGAACTATGTTTCCTTGAAGGAATAGCTGATCCTTACCCTAGGACAGAGAAGCGAAAGTTGAGCAAGAAAAATCATCTTACATCAGAAAGAAATGAAATATCAAGAATGATGGAAACCCATAGAAAGTCTCAGGAATTAGAATGATGGGGTTCACAGTGGCCAAATCTAGAACAATTTGAGCACCAGAACAAATATTTACTGAATTATATAATTTTAAATGAAATAAAAATCAGAGAGACATAAAATGAGTATAAACATAAATACAAAAATGAGTAAATGCAGACAAGGGAAAACATTTCTTCTCAAAACAATGGCAAAAAATCACATAAAAGGCATAAAGGAATTTGAAAATTATTAGTATGTTCTAAAATTAATAGACAGCATTTGCTGATATTATGCCCAGTTCCATTTCTTCAGTGTGGCAAAAGAAGCTGGGGGGGGGACTAATTAGTGAAATAAACTCAGAGTCTTCTGCATAACAAGGCCTGCTGTATAAAAGATGGAGATTTAATCAGAAGGCTATGGAATGCCCCCTTTCCTGTCCTCACCACAACCACAACTGGCTCTAATATAATTACAGTGGATTATAGGTAGAAAAGCAGCAAGATATTAACTTTGTCAGATGGAGAAGACTAAGGGAAATCCAAAGACAAGAGGAGACATACACTTGGACAATAGATGAATTGGAAGCCTCTGGCACCTGCAATATACAGAAAATTATTGGATAGAGAAATTAAAATAAATATGATTAATTTGTTCAGAATCCTAGTGAAAAAAAGTAAATATGCAACAGATGGGGACAGTGACCAAAGAGATGAAAAAAGTAAGAAACATCAAAATAAAATACTAGAAGTCAAGAACTAAAAAGTGAACAACAAAATGAGCAAATAAAATTGCAGATACTTATGATGTTATAACATGCTTCAGTAAACCTAATGTGGCTTAGAAAGGGTGGTGAGTTTGTAAATAGGTCAATGGAAACTACTCAATGCAAAGAAAAAATTTAATGGAAAAAAAACCCCAAAACAAAAAGCCCCATGACATCCAAAATCTCTGCAGAAGTTTTGAATGTATTAGGATTGCCAGGAAGAAAATAAAGAAATCCTGGAAAAAATATTTGAAATAATAATGGCAAGGGTTTCTAAAATTAATGGCAGACATCAACATAGAATATTTTACCTAATGTTAAAGCAAATTGGGAAAAATACAAACAATTGGAAGATCTGGGTTAAAAGTATGTGGGAATTTCTTATACATGTACTTTTGAAAGTTTAAATTTATATCAAGGAGTTTTTAAATCAATATAAAAAATTGCCTTCAAATAAAGCCAACTTTCCATCTCATAACCTTGTAGGATTAGGCAGAAAGCAATGTAGAAATCTATTTTTTTCTGGCAATTTCTCTGAAGTATAAAATACAAAAATGTATGTTAAATTATAGTGCACAGTGCAGCCAGTGCTGAGGTGAAAAGCAACATGGCTACATTTATAGGAAGGAAGGAAAATGCTTGACATCTGCACCTGTCTTTTTCTTGCCACTAACAGCCCTGATGTTATAGACATACCCCAGAATATCATGTGAGTTAAATAAATAATGTTTCATTTAAAATCATGTAATTCTATTCAGATAAAAAAGAGAAAAAATTCAGTGTTAGTAAGGAAGTGGGAAGTTTCTCTGACTCCAGCATAATCTAAGACACTAGTAAAGAATGGACCCTTATATTTGAACAAACAATGTTAATATGTGCACATTCACTGAGGAATAAGAAATTAATTTACCTATTTCATAGCACATAAGAAGTAAATGTTTAGCTTAAACATAAAATATAGATTACTTTACCACATTTGTTTTAGATAACTATTTTAACACATAGTCAAAGTCCAAGTGATGAGTATTTTCTAGCAAAATAAGTTTGAAACATGCGAAAGAATTTAAAAAGTTTTGCATAATGTCAAGTTCCTGTAAGTGACAATTTCTATTTTCAACTCATTTTGTAACTGGTTCTATAATCATAAAACGTGTTGATGTGAGCCAAAGGAACAGTTTATTCGTGAAATATGAACTACGTCTGAGCCACTCCATGCTTCTTCCTCGGCCATCCCTATTAGAGATAATTGATATAATTCATGTATTACTAGGAATCTTATGAGCCTACAAATAACATTATCACTTCATATTTTCAAAAATCTTCAAATCTGACAACCTCCCACAGTTTTGTATTGATTCTAGCATAGGTTAGTTAATTTTATCATGATTTCAGAGAAAGAGAATACAATTAATTGAAGAACCAAATTGGTCTATTAATAACTAATGATTTCTTTAATTTAAGAGTTATATATATATATATATGGTCAACTATGAGTATCAGTTGGAGGTATAAAAATGTATAAGAGCCGATATCTGTAAAGAAAACTAGGTTGTTTATTTATGAGTGGTAGTATATTAACCCATACAAATATATCTATAATTTTCCCCTCAGGAAATCTGTATACTGAACAGTGAAATTTACCCCAAAAGGAGTAACTTTTTATTCACCTTTGCATTTTTAGCATTTAGCACAATGCCTGGCACAGCATAACTTGTGGACAAAGTAATAAAAGAACAGAAAGACGAAAAGGAGTGAGAGAGAGAGTAAGGGAAGTTGGTTGAGTGGGAGGGTAGGTCTTTTGAGGATAGATGGACTAAAATTTTCATTTTTGTGGTGCTATTTTGTATGAGAATAGTAATAATATCCCCAGGAATACTTGGTGAATAGAATCCTTTAGTTCAGGGTAAAACTAAGAACTATGTGGTTTTCAGGCTTCCTCATAGGCAAAGTAAGTTGAAGAACAAAACCCTTTGTGTTTGCAGTCTCATATTAATTTAGAGACAAAGAATGAATGGCCAAGGAGCTCCAGGATGTCTACACTTGTTTACTTTTTCAGAATTTTCTTGGCTATTTTGGGGAGGCAGTAGGTTTAGAGGTTGGGAGTGTGGTTTTGAGAACTAGGCCATTTTCAATCCAAGCCTGCCATTTGTCACTGTTAGTTAAGGCCTTAATGCCTCTGTTTCAGCAGGGGTTAAATAAAATTAATTCATATTCCCATCCAAAACATCACTAAATTGTCAAGCTTTTAAACATTTTTGCTACTGTTTGGTGTGCCAAGATATCTCCTTGAGATTTTTGTTCTCATTTGCCTGTGGTTAATGAGATGCCTCTTTTAGTGGTGATTCGAGTTTCACATTTTATGAAGTTCCCATTGAGGTATTTGCCTCTTTTTCATCTATTTCAATTCAAATTGATAGTCTGCTTTTATTTTTTCAAGTGCTAGAGTTGATGACTTAGCTCAATTATTTTCAAACTGTGTTAATTTTTAATCTTTTTCAAAAAATAAATATTGATTAATTTCAAAGTACCATCATTACAAACACTTTAATTTTTACTTGAGTTCTAAATGGCTTCTAGTGTCCATAGTTTCTTTATTAACATATAATATTTAGAAAGTTTTAATGATTTTGAAATATTATCTTTTTAATTGTCTTAAAGACCCAAATGTCCTTTTTTTTTTTTTTTTTTTTTCCATCTCACTGAAGAATTTTTAACATTCTTCCAATTCAGGCCTACTGACAGTACATTCCCTCAATTTTCAGAAAATTGAGGGAATTTTCAAACTGGCAGCATTTGAAGGATAATTTGGCAGAGTACGAATTTTAAACAGAATGACCTGGTGTATTTCAAATTAGTTACTTGCCCCTCCCACAACTGAAATCGTGACAGGATTTTATCCGATTTTCACTGTAAGAACCTGGTCCAGCTGTGGAAGGCAAAGCTCCAAATTACAGGGCCACTCTGACTAGCTTTCCCTGACGCTTTTAACTCTCAGACTCGTCCATACTGAGCCTCCAACTTCTTGCCAGTTATACTTTAAGTTTTTCTACGAGCTGTGGTTTCCACAGAGGTTTCTGCTCAGGGGTTGTACTCCGGTGAGTCGTAGTCCCTGCGTCTCCGATGCCGGTGGCAGTGGTTTGCCCCGTGAATTCACTTCTCGGTCAGATCTACGAGAAGTCGATTTTCAGTTTTTTAGTTGTTAGCATGGCATAAGGACCTGCAGCTCCTCACATTTCAGAATAGATGCTAGAAGTCCTATTTGTTTACTTTAAAAAAAAACTCACTAGAATTATTATTGGTGTTATTTCATTTACCTTCCAAACACATTTTGCACATTGGTTTTGTGCCAGTCCCGGTGTTAGGTGTAATAAAGTAATGAAAAAAATCCTGTAGTTTTTGACTTCAGTTATGATTTACTGTATATGTATATTTTGCTAAAAATCATTACCTTGTAACTAATATGTCTCAGAATAACATCACAGATCGGTTAGTTAATTTTTATTCGATTTATACCTGAGCAGTCTTGAAATGTTTTTTATACCAGTCTTTAAGAAAATTTTCCAGTACCTGTGTGCTATATGGCTGTGACTCCTGGCGACCTGGTGAACCAGTGACGTCCATGCTGTCCTGCCTTCGACAGCCCTGCTCAGCTCCTGCAGGCTCAGCCTATGGCTCCTTTCATGGAGTCAGGCCATCTCATATTTGTTCTTCTCTCTTCCTGCTGCCTTCTATTTTTCCCAGCATTATTGTCTAAACACACACACACACACGCACACACATGCACAAACCCTACCTTCTTATGATGTGCCTGAAGTAGCACAGTTTCAGTTTTGCCATTTTTAACTCTAGTGATGTTTCAGGCTTAATTTGCTTTAGGACCCATTTATTCATCTTTCCGGCAGTCCAGGCTATCTGTAAAGCTCTCCTCCAACACTGTATTTCATCTGTTTTTTTTTTTTTTTTTTTTCTTCTAGCAGGCTTCTCATTCATGATAATTGGAAATATGAGGGTGTGGGTGATCTTAACCTTTGTCTCTAAGAAAACATATTTTCTCTTGGTGATCTTTTCTAGTTCTTCCATTATTGCTCTTCACAGTCTCAGCTTCCTCTGGATCTTGGCTGCAGTCTCCATTGGAACCGATGACTAAACCAAGATAAGCAAGATCATTACTAATTTTGATGCCAAGTGCACTCAGTTTATCAAATTAATTAATCAATGATGTGACAGAGTTGTTTCTTTAATCTATAGAAAATATAAATCATTATTAAGGAAAGGGTCGTCAAGGAACATGTATAAAGGACACATGGACAAAGCCAAAGGGAGGTAAGGTTGAGGGTGGGATGTGGGGATGGCTGCAGTTGGGGGGACTGTTGGGGAGAAAATGGAGATAACTGTACTTGAACACAATAAAAAAGGAGAAAAAAAGGAAAATACAGAGTAAAATAGGAACCAAAATACCTCATGAGTACCTTGAGGAGCTCACTGAGAATTGCAACTACAACTATCAAACCAGATATTGGTGCACTAGTTTCTCAAATACAACGTCAAATATCGTATTGACATTGTACAATGTCAATCGTCAATAAAGAACTAACTACACAGTAGTTTTATATTGCCCTCTTTTCTTTTATAACAAAAAACATTAAAAAATTAACAAAACAAAAATATAAATATTATTTCAATATTCTGATTTGATATACATATAGATATGTAAGCATATATGCATTTTATATGTAATACATATACACTATACCACTGTATTACTTTAGTATGTATTTATTATGCCCATATGTACTTCTAATTAAAGTTCTATAAGTTTTAATGAATATCAAAAATATAATTCATAGTTTGATCTAACAACACTCTATCTAATCTGTTAATCATGCTAGTCATATCACAACGTGCAAATCTCATAGCATTCATAAAAATCTCAATTACTCACCTTATAACTTTGATACTTTTTGCTTTTGATAGCTTCAAATTTTAGAATTTCTCAAGGAATATATATTTCCTCGAAAATCAGAGAGAAAATAAAAACAAAAAGAAGAAATAAAGTTTTGGTGTTTTGTAAGCCTTAGAGATCTCTAAGAAGATATTAGTTAATAATGTTACATGTAATATTGACTCTTACCAGTTTTTGCTTACTGTTTTTAATAAGTTTATATTACTTAATAGAAACTTTTATGTACTCCTATGATTATATCTCCATATAACAAAAGATATACTCAATACAATTTCTTTATGTATAAGTTATTTTTTCAAAATTATGTACAATTAAGAAATGTTTTTATCTATCTTTTTTTGTAGTAGTGGCTATTTTCCACCCTGACTTCACAATCACCTAGTCTTTGACTTACCATTTTTTACCTATTACAAAAATATGTCAAAAGTTTATTTGAGTTACTGTTTTAAAAGTCCTGTCAAAGTAAAGGTACATTTCCAATTAATAAGAAGAAATAAGAGACTTGCATCTCTCATCCCAGAAAGTTTGCCATATCGTTGATTTTCATTCTCTCATGATGAAGTGGTCATCTTAGACCTTGATGCGTTTTTCTCTTTGAAGGTAAACTGTCTTTTTTTGAATTATTCTTTTAGTAGAGTGCATGTGTATATACTTAGTCATTCCTATTTCTCTATCTCTGATCAGAGAGTCTATAAAAGGGGAAAACCCAAGGGAGTCTGAAAGTGGTGTTGTACCAAGTGAATTTTCTGAAGTAAAATATCCTTCCCTTACACACACCAATTCCTCATTTTATGGTCTAGATTATCTTGGGAAATGCATGTCTGATTTCTTTTAACAATAAAGTTTTTATTCTTTTCTGTAATTTTAATGTGTGACAGGTTAAGATTGGAGAGATGGAAAATATACCAGCCTAAAGAATGGCTATATTGAAATTAAGAACAAACTGACAGTAACCAGAGGGAAGTGGGGAGAGAAATAACAGGGGAAAGAAGGGAAAGGGTTGTCAAAGAACATATAAAAAGGACCCATGGACAAAGCCAAAGGGGGGTAGGATTGAGGGTGGGAGCTGGGGGGAAAATGGAGACAACTGTATTCGAACATTAACAGAAATATCAAAAAAAGAATGGCTAGACATCTCAAAAGGATAAAAGTTTTATAAATATTTTAAATGATACAAAGATGAGTTGGGGTAAAAAATGTATTAGGAAATTCTATATAACATTTACTTTTAGGTGTAGTAATTATTGGCTATTAGTATTGATGGATGATATATATTGGTAGAATTAAAAATGAACTGGCACTGGCTGGTGTGGCTCAGTGGGTTGAGTGCTGGACTGTGAACCAAAGGGTCACCAGTTTGATTCCCAGTCAGGGCACATGCTTGGGTTGTGGGCCATGTCCCCAGAGGGGTTGCGTGAGAGGCAACCACACATTGAAATTTCTCTCCCTTTCTTTCTCCCTCCCTTCTCCTCTCTCTAAAAATAAGTAAATACAATCTTAAAAAAACAAACTGCATTTTGCAAATTAACATGAACTAGATTACAATGTTCAATTAACATCAGTGTAAGTGTATTTTTATCTTTTCCATTTCTTATGCTGTCAGTTCAATGAACTCAAGATGACCTATGAAACTCATACCAAGTTCCTTTGTTGTGAGTCATAGATAACATCTGTAGCCTATATTATATAGAGTACAGATATGTTATGTGTCTAAGACTTTTTTACATTTATGATTTTCTGTTAGTGTAATATTATCCTCTAATCTTAGCAATTGACCAGTAAATACTAAGCTTCAAAATACATCCATGAAGTAAATAAACTCCAATCATTTAGGCAATATTTGTTTTTAATTAAAAAAGATTTATTCTTTAATTCCTTCCAGTTCAACAGTGAATGTTAAGCTACTGAAAGTCTGTTGTTAAGTGTAGTTGATCCAGATTTAAATAAATTCAACACAATCCATATAAAGCATAGTTTGAATGAAGGTTATTTGTCTCATGATTAATACATGAGGAGTACGAGTTTCCAACTCCTTACTCCTAATCCGTTAATGGTATTCTGGTTTGTAAAACCCGGAGACAGAAAAAAAAGATATGTGGGGAGATAATCTATATTTTTCAAAAGATAGCATGTGTCACATTAATACTCAGGACTTTTTTCAAGTGATGTTTATTCATCCTTCCACAAAATTTTATTAACTGTCTGATATATGCAAACTACACTCTAACAGGAGTGTCCAACCTTTTGGCATCTCTGCACTACACTGGAAGAAGAAGAGCTGTCTTGGCCCACACATTGAATACATTATGACATATAATCACACACAAAAAATCACATGATGTTTTAAGTAAATGTATAATCTGTGTTGGGTCACATTCATAGCCATCCTGAGCTGCACGCAGCCTGCAGGCACCCCTGCATCTAAAATCTAAGGATTTCAAATGAACAAATTTCAGCCCATACATACAAAGAACTAAAAGTCTAGTAGTAGAGAATGAGCAACCACAGTGTAATTTTGTAGATCTTGAAAGGTAATGAATAGAGGATAGGGGAAAACCCGGAAGTGATCAAGTTGACTGGATTATAGCTGGGGCTGGAGGAAAGAAGCTGTCACGCAGGATCATTGCAGAACCTAACATATAGCATATTCTCATGAAGTATAGCTTTTTGTTTTGGAGAGTTTACATATTTAAGGGCTAAAGAGATTTAAGATTAATCTCTTTGTCACTCCTTTTCATTTGATTTCATGTGTTCTGTTCCCAATGCTTTTAGGGATACACAAATTTTGGTAGTAGTTACCTAAGGCACAAACATAGTGCATAAAAACCACCTCTGATCCTTGGTTTGCCACAGCAAAACTGCTCAGTGTATGACATGCTAATATTTGGAAAGTCAGATATCAATGAAACATCCCTCAAAAAAGCAAAGACAATTACTATTTGATTGCTCTTTGTTTTCCTGTTCATGGATACACAAAGTTCAGAATGAACATGACAAAGCTTGTTTATTTTGGTGGGTAAACTCTTCCTCTGCTGGTGCTTGTAGCAGAGGTGGGGGTGCACTCATGAGTAATGTTGATTAATAAAGCAACAGACATCTGAAAATTTTAAAAGTAGACTCTAATCAACTATGCTATTCTTTGTTCTAATTATGTTAATTAAATTTCAAAGACTACTCCTTAAACTGATTAGATTATAAATTTTATGCTCAGTTTTGCTGAATAATATATTTTCAGTGTAATCCCTAGAAACTAATTGAGGCAATGGAGATACTCAAAATAACATCCTTACTTCCTTGATTACATACTTTTATATAAGTAAATTGTTTAAGAAGACCATGAATTCATATTTTGAAGCTTCATAGTAAAAACCAAAGTAATTTCCACTGTTAGGTAAAAAGTAACATATCATTCTATACCTGAGTTTTTCAAACTAAGCCAATAAAAGATTATTGACTATTATATATCCATACATTCAGTAAAATTCTGCTTTTGAAGGTTAACTAAGTATTTTATCTAAAAGATATTTGTGTTTCTAAACTAAAAAGAAATTGTTTTCCATGAGCTAACGTATTCAGTGGTGGTTACCTATAATTTGGAGATTGAGACAATAGATTGTTGACATGGATTGAGAGGCACAGTCAAACCTTGGGTTGTATATAGGGAGGGAGCAAGGTTGCTCTAATTAAGGAGCAATACCATTGGTACAAGAGAGTAGGGAGGCATTTATTATGCAACAAAGCTTTGCGTTTGTGTGCTGAAGTAATATTGTGCAGCTCAAGTTCCCCAACAGGTAGGGTAGCCTCTAGCTTTCAGCAGACACTTGGGTCTTCTTCTTCAGTAGGCACGTTTGGCTCAACTGTTCTGTCTGTGCAAATGGACACACCAATTTTTGACTTCCAATGATAATTAAAACCACTCATATAGATTGTTCTTTATACATACCATTCTTTACTCATATAATTTTCATTTCCTAATTTTTCTCACATTAGGGTTTATTTAATTGGTAAGAGTTAAAAAAAATGAAAAAGATTAAACTAAATGTGCCTTTGAATTCTTTTTTTCATAATTATGTTGCCTCTTTGTCATTGACCAAAGTCAATATATACTGGTAGTTTTTAAGCTTTACTATGCACAGTAATTATCCCAGGAGTTGTTATATATGAGTAATTCTTTTGCCACATCTATAATTACTGATTAGAGTCACAGAATATAGTCTAGGAATCTGCTTTGTAATAAATTCCACAGGAAATTCTAATTCAGATTCTTGGGAAATCACACCAGGCTGGCCACTAAGATCATCCACTTTGTTCTTTTAATTAAAATCTACCCACTTAGGGGTCTCATAAGTCACACACACACACACAGACACACACACGCGCGTGCGCACACACACACAAATACCTTTGGCATGAATCAGCTTGTGCATTAGTTTAAAGACTTTAAAATTAAATCCTTGTCATCTATTATTGTGAACCTAGTAAGCTACAGTCACTTCCATCTTCTATTTTCTAGCTAACACCTGTGCGAAAGCTTCTTCCCACACCAGCAGCCTGTCTGCCAGCCAGTCACAGAACTACCAAGTTTGGAACACTATTCTTATATAATTGCTGCCTGCAGAAGATGGCACCGCTGTGTGGGATGCTAGTTCATTAGTTATGAGTTAGAATGGAACTTGAAGGTTAAAACAAGAAACTCTTCATTTCCTTCAGTTCAGCCAGAGCCTCCGCTGCGCCTCCACTGCTCTCCTTCTACAGGAGGCTGACTCCAATTGCAGAAGCAGGTGAGCACACCCACACAGAGTGCATTCAGTCAGCAGCAGCAGGTCATCTTCTTTCCTCCCTCCAACTTAGCTCCGTGGGACAGCCAGCTGCAGAGCAAATGTAATGCAGCCCCCTTGCATAGAACTGATTTCAACCAAGTGGGAAATTGATGAAGATTGTGTGATTCTAGTCAATTTCCCTCACAATGGGTAAGAAGTGCCTGTGCACAAGCTGGCCTGTCACTTCCAGAGCAGCTGCTGCCTTTTACCTGAGCCTATTAAAGATGCAGAAAGGAAAATGGAGCAGATCAGAAACAGAGAGGCAAATGTGCTAGCCTCTCTTATTTTCTATCTTTTCACACTGAAAATTCATTATATTTTCTCATCAATAAAGTCATTAAAATATCCACATATGGTCCCAGTTTTACATAGAGTAATGAAGGTAACTCCCAAACGTTTCACAAAGTTCCAAACAATATAGGATTTATTTTTAGTATACTTCACAAAAGGACACAAGTTTATTTATATTTGGCCATTATTTTAAAAAATTGTTTATTTTCAGAATGACAGGCCACTAACAGACCCTAAGGCTTTGTAAAAATTATAGATAAACATTTGTTTCAATAAAAGTACTTTTAAAAACTGGCAGAGCTAAACGTCTAACTTGACCATGTTGCCTCAGATTAAAACAAGAAGGAAAATAAAATTATAAATTATGGTTTCTGCAATTCTCTATCAGCCTTCCATACCATCCCCAACTTACAGATGTATCTGCACTCTGAGCTAATTAATTATCTGAAGTCCCAGGAAAGGAGGTGGTCCTCTAGCCCCTCTTCTACCCAGAGATTAGCCATCTCTTATGCATATGAATTCTTATTCATGGTACACGTTCTTTTTACCAGAGTACAAATATGCTCATCCTTCTTTGTGACGATGCACACACACACTCACTTGGATTTTCTTCTATAGTTAGTTGTTCTCTCTCTTTTAATTATGCAACTAAAATTTTCAGAATCTTTTGGTATGTTATCTTCATCATTTTCCATTCATTTCTTATCTCACTAACATCTATATATCTTCTCTCAATTCTACTAAAATTCCTCTGGTGAACCAATTCACTGCTAAATTGTATATTCCTAAGAACAATAGATATTTTATACTATGTTACTGTTTCAGTCCATTCAATATTTTTCACCATATTTTTCTCCTTAAATTAATTTGCCCACTGAATTATGTGACACTACCCACTCTGCTTCCTTGTCTATTTATACCTTAATACCCTTTTATTTTCCTTAATTACTCTTTTTCTATTAATTAAATTCTGATATTTCCTAGAGAACTTGCCTTCAGTCTTTCCTCTTACAATCACTGTCATAGTTTTTATTACAACACTATGTCACTGACTGTGGTATATGGTATAGGCAACAGATTCCTCATTCATAGCAGACCAAACTGGGCCCATCCCTTATTTCACATTTTCACCCCGTATCAAATGCGTCCCACTCTGTATTATTTTTCTCTCTCTCAGGACATATCAGCATCCATTCAATACCAAACCTAGAAATCTAAATAGCAATCTTGACTTCTACTGTTTCTTCAACTTCTACATCCAAAAAATTAAATCACGCCCACGTGACTGCAATATTTTCTCCACTCTTGCTCTGTTCTTGTTCCTAATATGATTCTTTATAACCTCATTATCTGTTACACTACTTTGGTACAAGCTCCTCTCTGGCTGCGGAATTGAATACAAATTTCTTAACATTGTCGCTAAAAAATTCATGATAGATCCTTGATACACTCTTTCTTGCCTATCCCTTTCAGGCTCCAGGAAGGAGAAATCTCTTGTTTTTAGATAACATCATGCTGTTTCTTGGTTCCTTAATATATTAATTTTAGCCTTAATCTTGTTTTGAAACATTTTTTCCACATAGAAAACTGTTATTCTTTCTTAGTTTAATTTCTTTCCTCAGCTAATCACCTTTAGGAATTCGTGAATCCTAAGCTAGATTGAATCTTGCTTCATAACTAAACAAAATTAATGGATAACATTATGGATTATTTTCCTCCAAGGAACTCAAAGAGTTTTATAAAAATATTAATATTCATTACTAAATATATCTGTAGGAGAGAAGCAAATGTCATAATTAGCATTTAAAACATTTTTTTTGCTACAAAATCTTTTTTGCCTTTATCTAGTCTGTAAGCAGAGTTTTATTAATCTACAATTTTATAAGATTTTTTCTAGAATATAAATGGGCATTTCTCTTTCTCAGGAAAATAACCTGAGAGTCTGTAGTACCTTTATGGATCTGGGTAAAGTCATAAAAAAATGTACCAATCATTTGTGGCCAGGGATGAGGCTATGGATCTTGAAAATAAATAAAAAGCTGCAGAAGTCTGTATGTTTTCCAACTGGAACTACTCAGTGGAAGATATGCAACATATGGCCACATCACTTACAGCGGCCATTACAGAATCAGGATTCATTCATTAATCGGCAACTGTTAAATTAGGAACATAATTAATTTTACAGAATTTATTTTTAAAAGATTTAAAAATCTTTTTATATCAAACATTTTTCAAATAAGATCATTTGGTAAACAATAAATGAACTTTTCCACTATGATTTACAATCAAATTCTTATCCTACAAATGAGAATATTAAAATCTCTCTAAACAGGACTTCTGACATCAGATGTCATATGTAAAGAACTTGGAAGTTATCACTCCTGTCCTTACAACAAGGAAAAAATAGATAAATTTAAAATCAGTGACTCTTCTTGGACCCATCAGAAGGTAAATCACTACACCAAAATCTGCAGAGACATGCTCATCCAGAGACACAGGTTTACTACATAGAGCGCAAGTTGTTGGAGCGTTAAACAGATGGAGACTTTTAAAGAGAAATTTTGACAAATTACCCTAGACTGGGTGTAGATTGCAGCTTGAGAGTGACAAACTCCTGGGAGTGAAGTCAAGGTTAAGTTTTTGTGCATTTAAGCCCCAAGAATCCCCCCCTACCAGGTTCTCATAATGAAGATAGGAGAAAGATACCCTGTAAATGTATCCGGTAAAGCAAAGAATAATCAATGTAAATAATACTTAGAGTCTTCTTCATGGTAAAGGCTTATTCTTCAAGGAAGAAGGTTGGCAGAGCATTATTCCAGGTAAAGAAAGTCATTTCCCCCATACCATCCTTCTCTAGCCTTGTTATATCACCTAAGGGGGGAAATAGTGAATAGGGGTCAGGGCATTAAGAAATAGATTGAGAGTCTTAATATTGAAGAAAGAAGCAAGGGGACGAAAGAAAAAAAAAACAATAACATTGGGGAAAAACATGTGAAAATCACAATCCTGTACACAAGCTACTAAAACAACGAGACAATTAAACTTTAGAGATTTTTTCCTTCCACACTTTTCAATCATACAGATATGGCTTCAATATAATATTAAGAAGAAGCTACAAAAACATAAGATCTCTAAGGACTGCTTAGAAAAGTCCAGGTGAGACAAAAACAAAGACAGCAGAAGAATCTGAAGCTTCTGGTCCCTATAGCTACACAAACTTTAAGTAGAGCCTGATTTCTAGCTAGATTAACACAGAATTTCATACTAAGGACTTATTTTCTTCAGTCCCTATTAGCCAACGTTGGTGGCTCTTAATAGCAACAACAACGAAGTACAAAGCATGCCTAAAGGCAAGGAAAACATGTTCTGAAGAGGTAAAATAATCATCAAGGCCAGACAAAGGTAGGGCTCAGACTTTGGAATTATTAGACAAATCATTTAAAATAGGTTAACCTGTTAAAGACTTTAAAGGAGAAAATAGATAACATGTAAGAACAGATGTGGAATATAAGCAGAGAGATGAAAACTCTAAGAGAGAATCAAGAAAATGCTGGGGAAAAACAGTTGAATGGAAGTAAAGAATATCTTCATTGAACCTATGAATAGACTTGGCATGGAAGAGAAAGAATCAGTTATGTGGAAGTTCAAAAGAAACTTCAGATTCTAAAATGCAAAGAGGATGTAACAGGGTGCAGCCAAGAGGGGGGCCCCAAAAAGGGAGTTGGAATGGGGCCCAGAACTCAGGGTGTCCAGGAAATATTAGACATACAAGATGTCCTCACCCCGTTCCCCTCAGGTATGAGTTGGGGGAAGGGACAAATGGAGCAGGGCCATTGAATTGTTTTGCATAGCAACGGTTTTGCAGATAACCTCCAGAATGGTCATTTAACATATCTATAACCTTTAACTGGTTTCATAGATATGTTCAACAGCTGTGGCCATGCTCTGAGCCAGGGGGATGGAAAGGACTTCCCCCAGGACGTGACTGGGGGAGGAACCCTAAGTTAAAGCACCTGCGTGGGAGCTTGGAGAAGATTGGCTCCAGAAAATGAGGACACGCCTGCCCAGACTCATGATGGCATCCCAATAACCTTGGAAATATACAGGAATGTTGGCAGGTGTAACCGATTGTAGGAGGAGTCAGAAAATGGGGCTGCAGAGGAGGTTTGGCACCAGGATTTAAACGGAGACGCAGCAGCCATTAGAGAGATCCACGCGCTTTCATGAGAGTTAGGACTCACAGCTCTATGAGGGAAAATCACCATGTGGCTTTAGTAGAGAATTGCCACTCGGCTTTGCCTGAGTGGAGACCCTCTCGCAGCTTTGCCAGAGGGAGAGATTCCACGTGGTTTCACCAGAGTGCAGACCCCTGCAGGTTTGGTGAAGAGGGAGAGCCACGAGGCTTTGCCAGAGTGGGGACCCCTTCCCCACAGCTTTGGTAGAAGAAGGACCACGCAGCTTTGGGGTGCTCCCTTTGGCTGCATGGCCTGGGAACAAGAGAGACTTTGCCTAGAAGAAGGGTGAAAGAACTCTTGCCAGTAGGCCATGAGAAGGTGCCACATGACTTTGGATTAATTAGAGATCCTGCCTGGACAACGACAGCTGACGATGTCAAGAGCCTGGATCCCAGACGTTTGCTTCTCTTCCTTGCAATTACAGTACCCTAAATTAGGACAGAGGGAGATAGGAAGCACTGTGGGCATCTGTGAGTATCCTAAAGGAGTTTGATATTTTAATGGAGACGTTAGGTTGCTACTTTAACTCTGTATAGCATTAAATAAACATTTCCTTTCCTTTTCACAAATCTCTGGCTTTGAGATACATCTTTCCATAAGGTGGCGGACAATAACAGACCTTTCTGTTGCTCTGTAACAGTTTTGGGGGGCTCGTCCAGGATCTGAACTGCCCATGGCAGACTGACCCCCTCAGGGGTGAGAAAGTGAGACTTTGGAAGTTTTTTCCCAGTCTCGAGAATTTTTCTGTTGCTGGGTAACAAGGAGAGTGTTGGGAATCACCCTGCCTAGTTTCAGAAGCCGTAACACCCTCCCCCCCACCATGGCTAAGGCTGAGTGAGCAACCTTCAGACCATAAGCCACTAAGGAGACAAAGCTTATCTCCCTGGCAGGGGTGCCACTTCTGCTCCTTTTACTTCATCCATAACGGGCCCCCAATGTTTCGTCGGTTAGCCACTGATGGGTAAGATTCCCTCAAAGGGAGGAATAACCTAAGCCAGGCATGATCACATGGAGGCCCCAAGGAAGGATTTGGGGGGCTACAGCAAAAGGGGGTGATGGACCTTTGCTCCTCAGCTATCCTGATGTAGCTTGAGTCCTCATTCTGTCTCCTAATCTCTTGGCTGCCTTGCTTACCCTGCGTGACTTAAGCCTAAGACAATGCCTTAAGCCTGAAACAATGCTAGTGGTGGGTGTAGCCCTGTGCTGGAAAGGGTGGGTTCCCTAGGGCCATCAGGCCTAAGAAAGAATATGTAAAATCCTGTGAAACCTGCTTTGTTTAGAATGCTCTCAATTAAATAAAGGTCCAAGCAAGAAGTGAGTTTGTTCCTCAAAGTTTTATTGCTCTTTAGCTATCTGACCCTGACTCAAAATAGGCACCAGAGTTCTTTGTAGTTATCTACTGTTTGATCTTTGCTGCCTGACAATGATTAATGAGCTTCACCTGTATTCCTGTGTAAAACAATCCTAATAAAAGCCATTGAGGAAGAGGCTCTTGGCCCTTCTCCTTTGAGAGATCAGCCACCTCTCCTCCCCAAGCAGATCATGTCTTGGTAGATTTATTCTCATCAGTGGTGGCCAGGTGAGGCCCTGTGGGTGGAGCCCCCCCCCCCACTGAAGAGAGAATGAAAACAGCATCAAACATACAAGAAGTGTGAAATAATTTCCAAGAATGTGATATACACACAAAATTAATACTGTATCAGAAAAATGAAAGGGCAGATAGAATATTTCAAAATAAAATAGTTGAGAAAAATTCAAAATTGATGACAAATAACAAGTCACAGTTCCAAAATCCATTAATATCAAAAAGAATTAAAACAACACAAGCACATAATGCTTAAAAAAACTATGTAGAAAAACAGACAAAAGGAATTTCTGGAAAGAAACTAGAAAAAAAAAAAAAAAAAACACTTTACCTACATAGGACCATGGGTCAGATTTACAGTGGCTGAATTCTCAGAAACATATAAGCAAGAACAGAGAGGTGTTATATACTTAATGTGTTGAAAGAATGAAATCGTCCCACTAACCTAGAATTGTATATCCAGCAAAATTACATTGTATGAATGAAAAAGAAATACTTTTTTCAGATAAACAAAGCCTAAAGAAATTTGTTGATACCTGAGCTTCCCTCCCTACAAAAGAAAAAAGATAAAATAAGCTCTTTAGAAGGAACAAAAGGAAGTGAATTAATATAGAGCTGAACCTTGGATCTAAAGAAAAGAAGCATATAGGAGAAGGAAGAAATGAAATTAAAATAAGCTTTCATTTTTTTTATTCTTAACTGATTTTAAGCTTAATTGTTTAAAGTAATAAGAGTAATGTAATTATAGCCCTGGCTGGTGTGGCTCACTTGATTGGAACCTTGTCCCATACATCAAAATGTTGGGGATTTATTCCTGGTTGAGAAAATGCCTGGGTTGCAGGTTGGATCCCTGGTCGGAGTGCTTAAGGGAGGCGGCCATCTATGTTTCCCTTTCATTTCCCTACATTGATGTTTCTCTTTCCCTCTCTTACCTTGCCTCTCTAAAATCAATAAATACGTTTTTAAAAAGAGTAACATAATTATAGTATATGGATAAGTGAAATGAATGACAGCAACATCACAATAGATATAAGGAAGAATTGAAAACACTCTGTAATAAAGTGCCTCCCCTACATATAAAGCAGTACAGGGCAATTTGAAGCAGGATTTAAATTAGTAAAATGTTTTTTACTAAATATTAGTGTAGTGACCACAAATTGTTTTAAAGAACTAAAGACCTTTGGTTTTAGCTCTTATATGTAAAGAGATTAAGTCATGACACTCATCTTTTCAAGTTCACTGAAAACCTAGTGGAATAAACACAAAAGCAAACAAACACACAAAAGAATATAGACATATTTAAACAGCAGGAATCCAAAGTCAAAGACATGTTAAATAAATGGGGGGTTACATTATCTAAGGATAAATAAGAATGAGATATACAGTGTACTTCACATTAGTAACCATACTAACAAGACAAAAATGGAGTGATTTTCTTTAAAGTATTAGAAAAAAGAAACCAGCAGCCACAAAATTATCCTTTCAAAGTTAAAGAGAAGGACAACATTTCTGACAAAGAAACACTGGGGTTATTCTCCAGCAGACCTGACATGATAATGTTGATGGAAAACTATAAAGCAGTTGAAGTATATGAACTGAATGGTGCCATTTATGTAAGGTACTATTAATAATTGTACAATGATATCATGTTTATTTTATTGATATATAAATAGGGAAAAATAAAACAAATGCAAAAGTATAATAACAGTGATTAGAAATGAGAATATATATTTGTGGAGGGAAGAGAATGGGGAGAAATATGAAAGTTTCAATTATGTTATTATCTGCAATGTTTTGTTTATTTTATGTATATGCTTTAAAAAGCTCAATATGAACGGCAAGGTAATAGAAAGAAATGAGGGGCAGGCAGAGTGTTTCTTTCCATATTCTCATATATGCTTATTTCTGTGTTTGAAATATTTCATAAAATAATAAGTATAATAAAAAGT
This sequence comes from Anoura caudifer, assembly GCA_004027475.1. Lineage (NCBI taxonomy): Eukaryota > Metazoa > Chordata > Mammalia > Chiroptera > Phyllostomidae > Anoura > Anoura caudifer. Next base: position 18,933 of record PVKU01011660.1, on the reverse strand, counting down.
GTGGATAGCCAGAAAAGATGATGGAACACACAAATAAATATACTAAAACCACCCACTGCTACCATTAAAATACATGGGAAAACATAGTTTTTCTACTAAAATAAGTAGAATAATATTATATCTTTACAAGTGAGTAAATAGCATTTAAAACATGGTGTATTTAAATATCTCTATTAAGGTATATGATAAAAATTTTTCCAGGAAAAAAATCTTTGGAGTAAATAAATTCACAATACCTTGAGATTTTGAATATGTTGTTTTGATAGTTTCCAATAATATGTTTATAAGAACACAAAAGGCCTTGCATAATGAAAGCAGTCTTGAGTAAGAAGAACAAAGCTGAAATCATAATACTTCCTGATTTCAACCTATATTGCAAAGGTATAGTAATCAAAACAGAATGGTATTGACATAAAAGGAAATACATAACTCATGGAAGAGACTAGAGAGTCCCAAATTAAACTCATGAATATATGATTAATAAATGTATAACAAAGGAGATAAAATATAAAATGAAGCAATAATGGTATCTTCAATAAATATTATTAGGAAGTGAGCCAAGGGCAAAAGAATGAATTGGACCTCTATATTACCCCAGTCACAAAATTCAATTCAAAATGAATTAAAGATTTGAATATAAGATCTGAAATTAGAAAATTCCTAACAGAGAATATGGGGGTAAATTTTTGACATTAGCCCTAGAAATGATTTTTTGAACTGACACCAAATTAAAAGCAACAAAAGTAAAAAATAAACATGTCAGGCTACATCAAACTAAAAAGCTTTTGTACAGAAAAGGAAACCAATAACAAAATGAAAAGGCAACCTATGGAATGGATGAAAATATTTGCAAATAATTTATCTGATAATGGACTTATATACAAAAATATATAAGGAACTCATAAAACTCAATAGCAGAAAAATCTGATTTTAAAAATGGGCAGAGAATCTGAATAGACTTTTTTTCCAAAAAAGTACACAAATGGTTAATACATACATGAAAAGGTGCTCATCATCACTGACCTCAGGGAAATGCAAATCAAACCACAGTAAGGTATCACCTTATGTATTAGCATGGCTGTCTTAAAAGAGACATGAGATAGCATCCTCGTTGGCAAGGATGTAGAGAAAAGGTTAACACTTGTGCACTGTTGGTGGAGATGTAAACTGGTGTAGCCACTACGGTAAACAGTATTGCAGTTCCTCAAATAATTAAAACATAGAACTACCATGTACTCAACTATCCCTTTAGGACATATACCCATAGGAAATGAAACCATAATATCAGAGGGATAGCCATACTCCTTATTCATGGCAAAATTATTCACAGTAGCCATGATAGGAAACAAACTACCTGCCTGCCAATGGACAAATGAATGAAGTTGTAAATATACAATAAAATGTTATGCAACTATGAGAAAGAAGAAAATCCTGTCATTTGTGATGCAGATGTATCTTGAAGGCATTATACTAAGTAACGTAAGCCAGACAGATAATGATAAATACTACATGGTATTGCTTATATGTGGAATCATAAAAAAAGCAAAAGCTTTATATGATCTGATGAGAAACCAGAGTAACATACAGCATAGGAAATAAAGTCAGTACTATCACAATAAATATGTATGGTGCCAGGTGCATATTGGAAATATAGGGAGAAAACTTTGCAAAGACTATGGGATTGTCTGAGCAATATGCTATACACATGAAAGTAATACAAAGTAATATTGCATGTAAACTGTAACTGAAAAAAATTAAAGTTTAAAAAAAGAAAAAATCAAACACATAGAAACAGACAGTAAAAATGTGTTTTCAAAGAGCTGGGGTATGCAGAGTTTGACACAGAGTACAAACTTTTAGCTATAAGTTGATTAGATCTGAGGGTCTAATGTAAAACATGGTGATTGTAGTTGATAATACTGTATTGTATAACTGAAATTTGCTGAGACTATTTAAATATTTTCACTCAAATAATATGTGAGATGATGACATGTTAATGAACTTGACTGAGAGAATCCTTTCACAATGTGTATGCTTATCAGATCACTATGATGTAGATTTTAAATATCTCGCAATTTTATTTATCAGTTATATGTTAGTATATCTGGATAAAAAATAAAAATAAAAACAGGTTCATAAGCCAAAAATGGAAATTTAGTATCTGGAGGTAGAATTATTACATCAAATTTATTCCCCTTTAGATACATAAATAAAATGATAAAAAGAAGAAAAATATTTTTAGTTCTTAAATATGATTTTCATCTAAATTTGCATAAATATTTACATAAGACTAATAAATTCTGCAAGTGATAAACCTTTCTGAAAGGTAATTTTTGTTGTTGTTGTTTGTATATAACATGCCAAATTGAATTCTTTGAGTGGAAATTAATAGCTTTCTTTATGTATTAAATACTTCTAAAATTATTTTAAGAGATATTCACTAGCAACTGGTAAGTTACATAAAAGTTCAATACTTTGAACAATAAAAATTTAGCCATCTGGTACAGCACCCAGAATTTTATCATTATAGGTTACATTTCAAAGAGATATTTGCACCAATATTTTATTTAATATTAATTAATTTATTAAACTTTAATATTTTATACTATGTACATAATTGTTAATAACCATTTTAATGGATTAATCTTAAATACTGTTATCAGTTTGAATTATGTTTTATTGAGAAATTTTGGAAACATCACTAAATGAAATAAGGAGCATGAGCTTAGTACAGCTGTTATTTTCTAGTAGGCCCTTAATAAACAGGGGATTAAGAAGAACCAGGAGCTATCAAAATACACTCCTAATTTAAAGAACTTTACTTCAGTAGATGCTGACTTATCAGTGTTTATATTATTAAAATGTAAACAATAGATTTAAAATAACTCTATTTTAAGGAAATCTTAGAGATTTCCTAAATGGTCATCTCTAAGATTTTACTTTGTTATTACCTCATTCTCCTGCAAAGTATTACTTATGAAGTCAGTTGCAGGTGAAGCTCATTAGGATTTAAACATCAAGAGTATAAGAACTGTATCTAGTGTCTCCAATCAACACATTTGAATATTAGGAATAAAAAAAAAGACTGACTGAAATTCTACTTATAAATACTTCTGAATTATGTAACAAAATAGTAAGAAGTTTTTTTAAGTTCAAAAATATAACTTTGGGATCATATTTTATTCTCTTTCTTATTTGGAGAATTAAAGACTAGAGTGAGATGCCTGTTAGAAATTCTGAAAAATACCAATTAATTGATTAACTTAAAATATTTATAGAGCTCTTACCCTCAGAATGAAATCACAACTGAATTTCACACAGGTTCAAAACAAGAATGAAAACGTCACCTGATAAAGAGAAAATATAACAAGACTGTCAACTGAAGGTGTTAACATGTTTACAAGTTGGATTATTATGTTTACAAGTTGGATACTAGTGTACTGAAAAAAACTATAATTATCTCATTTTAATTGTTTATATGGCTTAGATTCAAACAGATACTTGCTAGTATAATACACACTTGTGTATGAATTTGGTTATTCCTTCAAAGTGTTTTTAAAAACTTATTTCCTTTTTATTGAAATATTATTTGGCAGGGTGGAAGGGACTGAATATAGTACCAAAGATGGATTTGATTGAACCTTCAAAGGTTTTTAAAAATTTTTACATTTTAATTTGAATACTTTGAAATGCTCTCTAGCTCACAGAGTGCCAACCATCCCCTGCTGTCTTACACCTGACCAGCCAACCTAATAATTTCTTTTTGTTGCTTTGTAGTAAGTCCATCCTTATGGTGAGATGGGTGCTTAACATTTGACTCCCCTGACTACCCTCATGATTCTATGTTTACCACATGGTCTTGTATTTCACCTCGTAGGAAGAGTAAATGCTGGCCGTGTGTCCTTCCAGGATTCTGCTCTGTGGGGCAGGCTATTGTAAAACATGCCCAGTTATGACTTTACTTTCCCTGCACAGGTCTGCTCAGGTGCCAAGGATTTCTTGATTCACCAAACTTCAGTTTTCCTGAACTGGAAAATCCCTAGTCCATCCTTGGAAATGAGTACATGTGTATTCTGATATATTTTTTTCTTTATTACAGCCCATTCTCTTAGGTAATCTCTGGGAAGGCAAGAAAGAGTACCTCAGCTAAGTCTTCAGAGTGAAAGCAAGATAAAATCTTTTGAAACCTTACAGTGACGCTATGCCATTCTAACTTTTACAAGTGTGACATTATTTCTTTGTATTTATTTTTAATTTGCTAGATGTTTACACTTCTCAAAGAAAAGGAACTCTGGGTATAGAAAAGGATATTGCATTTAAAAGTTCTACAAAGCCAAGACATGGAATCAAACACTCTCTAAATTAACTTTTCTGCACACTCCAGACTTCTCTGTCTAAGGCTTATTCTAATATTGGAGTAAAACTGATCCTTTAAGTAAAAATTTAAAAAATCTGCAGTTTAAATTTCTCAAGGTTGATGATTAAATAAATGTATAAGTGGCCTGTAGTATTTAGAAAAAGTGCTATGAGGAAACATACAAAATGTAGGCAGGAAGAATGTAGTGGTTTGAAACAAAATTTAGAAATGAAATGAAATGTTTCTCCACTTAATAATTTCTTTTGAATAAGGCCCTCTATTTTCCTGAGTATTGGTGCAGTCAAACACAATTTGGAAATTTATGTCTCTAACAAAATGTCTTTCAACTACAAGAAATTCCAGTTACTGAGTCTTGGTGAGAACATTGATTTGGGTTGCTTACAAAAATAAATATTAGAGTGACTGGTTTTAGTTTGTGTCAAAATCCCTGTCATTAACAAAATGTCTTCAGCCATAAGACATTTGAGTTACTGAGTCTTGGTAAGAACATTGATTTCCATTGCTTTACCAAATGAAATATTACAGGGAATGTTTTTTGTTTGTATCAAAATTCTTATTCTCTAACTCTATTCTCTCTGTTAATACATAGAGAGCCTTGTTGACCGTGTTGAGGGTGGAGGAGAACAGGAACACTGGAATTTATTTTGAACAATATGATAACTCATTGGAAAGTTTTGAGCCCCAAAAGAATAAAATTTTATTTACTGTTTTTAAATCATTACTTAATCTGCAGCACTGAGGAAAGACTGTATAAGAGTAAGGTACTCAGTTGGAGGTTATTCCAAGAGAGTGCTGATGTTGCTTGTGTCAAAGGCAGCATCCACTGAAGCTGTGAGAGGGAGTCAGATAAAGCATCTAAATAAACAGATTTCTGATGGATAAGATATGAGTTTGAGAAACAGGAGACCACAGGAAAATGTCATAGTGCTGGTTTAATAAACTTGGTAGAATATATTTCTGACTTATTGAAAAATATATCTTCCACAGAAGATTAGCTTCCTTTCCATTGTGTGCATTCTGGTACAAGAATCAAACATTTATGTATTGTGTAGTTAAAACTAGAACTTGAATGCATTGCACTTTTAAGAGACACTATTTTTAAAAACACTTTTAGGTTTAAGGCAAAGTAAGTAAAAAGTATTCCTGTATATTCCCTCCCCCATGCATGAACAGCCTCTTTCATCGTCGACAACCCCCACCAGAGTGGTACCATTGTCACAGTTCATGATAAATGTACACTGACATGTCACTGTTACCCGGACTCCATAGTTTACATAGTGTGCATTCCATATGTTTGGACAAATGTGTAATGACACTTATCCATCATTAGAATATCATACAGGGTAGTTTCACTACTAATCCCAAGTACTCTGCCTATTTATCCCTTGACTTTGCCCCGCAGCCACTGACAACCACTGATTTTTTTAACTGGCTCCATAGTTTTGCCTATTTCAAAATGTCCTATAGTTTGCATCATATAGTGATGCACATAGGATTTTCATGTTAGCTTCTTTTACTCAGAAACATGCATTAGCATTTCCTCCATATTTTATAAGTTTATAGTTCCTTTCTTTTTAGTGTTAAATAATGTTCTATTGTCTTGGTATTATAGTTTATTCACCCATTCACCTGCTGAAGAATATTTTGTTTGCTCCCAAGTTTTGACAGTTATGAGTAAAACTACTATAAATATTCATATGCAAGTTTTTGTGTGGACATACATTTTAAATTCCTTTGAGTAAATACCAAGGAACACACTTTCTGATTCATATAGCAATTGTAGGTTTAGTTTTGTAAGACGCTGTCAAACTATCTTCTAAAGTACTGCATCATTGTGTACTCTCTCCAGCAAAGTACATCCTCACCAGCATTTGATGCTGTCAGTGTTCTGAATTCTGGATCACAGTGGGTAGTGGTATCTGGTTGTTCCTTTGATTTGCATTTCCCTAATGTACATTCAATGGGCCATTTTTTTTTTGTCTGTGCAAGTGCCATCTGCACATCTTCTTTGCTGAGTTGTCATTAAGGTCTTTGATCCACTTTTTAATCAGGTTGTTGTTTTCTTCTTGTTGAGTTTTAAGTTCTTTGTATTTTTAGATAACAGTCATTTGTCAGACATGTCATATGCAAAAATTTCTCAAAGTCTGTGGCGTGTCTTCTAATTCACTTGACATTGTCTTTCAGAGAACAATTTATAATTTTAGTAAAGTCCAATTTATTGATTATTTATTTTAAGGACTATACCATTAATTTTGCATCCAATAATCATCACCACATCAAAAGTTATCTGATTATTCACTATTTTATCTCTCAGGGTTTTATAGTTTTATGTTTACATGCAGGAATGTGATCCATTTTGAGTTACATGTTTTTGTGAAAGGTGAAGGTCTTTGTCCAGGTTTATTATTTTACAGGTGACTGTTTAGTTGTTTTAGCATCATTTGTTAAAGATAGCCTGTAAAAAGGCTATCTTTTCCCCATTGTATCATCTTCTAAAAATTGTATACCCATGGACTATATCCATCAAAGTTTTGGGTGGAAAAAAACAGTGGGACAAATATGATGCTACCCCAAGGAAAATACTGAATAGTGCTCTACACCCAAAAGGAAACTTGGCTGTGATGAAAGGTCAGAGGTGAACAAAGCAGAGAAGAACAATAAGTACAGCAGTTATATGGGTCATAAAGACTGCATGAAGATAGTAATATTTGTGAAACTGTAAACATTTATATATACATAAAATGACATGTAGTTATTTGTGGTAGTGAATGTACTTAATGTATGCTAAATTCCTTAGATTATCTGTGTGTGACTGGGGAGGCTTGGGGATATTACCGAATATTACCTGATAAATCAAAGCTACATGTTGTAAATTAGAATATTCATTATAAACAGTATAATAAAATAACCACTAAAATAGTGTGCCATCAAAAACTACAGAGAGAAAAACTGTAATGAGATATTTTTAAAATTAAAATTAAACAAAAGAAGTAAAATAAAGTGAACATAGATAGTAAGAAAATATATGCATACAGCACAATCCTTTATCCTTCATTCTTATTCAATGATATGGTATTATACAAAATGAGATAGTACTCATGAATATATATAAAGAAGTGGATAATATAAATAGAGAAAAACTCTAGCAATCCAAAGGAAATGCTAGAAATTAAAAAATACACAATGTAACAAATGAAGTATGTCTTTGATAGTCTTGTCAGTAGACTGAACACAGCTGAGAAAATAATCAGTGAGACTGAAGAAATGTCCATACAAACATTTCAAATTGAAGTTCAAAAAGAAAAATATGATGATAAAAAAGAGAACAAAACATCCAAAAACTGTGGGACAATTTCAAAAGGTACAATTCATGCACTATTGGAATAGAAGAACAAGGAGGAGGAGGGGGAGGGGAGAAGAAAATGGAGCAGAGAAATATTTGAGTAATAATAGCCAAAAATTTTCCAAAATTAATGACAGAGAGCAAATAACAGATCCAGGAACCTCAAAGAAAATTAAACTTGATAAATACCAAAATACCTGTAGCTAGACACACCATAGTCAAACTGTAGAAAATCAAAACAAAGAGACAACTTTTTAAAAAGCAGGACAAAAAATTATTTCACATATTGAAAAACACAGGTAAGAATTACAGTGGACTTCTGTTCATAAATTATGCAACTTAGAAGAGGGTAGAACAAAATACTATTTGTTGAAAGTGAAAAAACACCAGCCCAATAAAATTTTATATACAGGGCAAAGATCCTTCTTAAATGAAGGATAAATAAAGGCTTTTTCAGACAAATGCAATTTGAAGTAATTTATTGACAGCTGACTGCTATTCAAAAATGTTAAAATAAATCTAACACCATGTTATGTACAAGGAACTCACTAAATGGATGACACAGATAAATTGAAAGTAAAAACTTAAAAAAGAGATATATCATGCAAACACTGGTCTTAAAAACTGGAATATTAATATTTATTTAATAGTAAAATAGATACAGAAAGAATTGGGACTAAAGTAAGGCATTACATTATGATAAAGTGGTTAATTATTCACAAAGACATAATAGTTCTTAGCATGTTTGCACCTAACAACACAGCATCAAAATATTCAAAGCAGAAACTGATAGAGCTGTATTGAGAAGTGGACAAATACAATATCATATATAGCTGGAGGCTTTGACACCCTCCTATCATTAACTGACAAACCTAGCAGGCAGAAAAATTATTGAAGATATAGCTGACCTGAATGGTCTTATCAAACAATTTGATCTAATTGACATTTTAGAATAATCCATTCAACAACAGAAAAATGTATATTCCTCTGAACCTCACATAGAACATATATTAATATGCACCCCATCTGGGCTATACAGCAAAGACAAATACTGTCATTTGTCTGCACACACACACACGCTATAGGTTATATATGAGGTGGAACCCCCAAATCCCAGAATTTATTTATAAAAAAATTGTGTATTTATTTTCACTTCTTAAATGTTTAAACTTCAGTCACCTTCCAAGTACATTCCTTTTGATGCAAGATACCTATGGAGACATTTTTTCTACTGCTCAAAATGGTTTTTGAACTTGTCAAATCTGATGCCTTTTAGTGCTTCTGCCATTTTTTGTCTCATCTCTTCCACATGAGCAAAATATTTCCCTTAGAGGACTTTTTTCATGGTGGGGGTAGTCACTCAAGATGGGGTGAATAGGGAGGGCATGGCACAGGGAGCCATGCTGTCTTTAGGCAAATGCATTAAAAGAGTCTTCAAAAAAATTTACTGAAGCCAAAAGAAGCCTCTCACAACAACAGCATCTGGTACACTGTTACAGATGGGATCCTAGAACATTCACCTAGTCAGGGAAGCCTGTACTACAGGGGAACTGTCCTCCAGAAAATAACAGAAGAAAACCTATGCAGTGATAGCAGAAAAAATAGCTGCTAATAGAAAAATGTCAAGTAGAGATTAAAAGACACACTTTCCAACAAGAAATTTCAACTTTCTGGAAAACAGAAAGATTCCAAATATTCACTCACCAAATCACAACCTCTTTCAAAATATATAAGGCCCAAACAGATGAAATTATAGGAAAGAGATAAATCCACAATTAGACAAGGGAATTTTTATACAAGTTTTTCAGCAAATAATAGATGTTAATGTACTATTGGGCACAGTTTGAAATATTTGGGCAATATAGTTAAACATTATGTAATTGTATATAAAACTTTGTACTTAAAAATTATAAAAGAGATGATAAGCAAACAGATAATGTAGACATATTACAACATGTTGAAATTTTCAGAAGAAAATTTATAACCTTAAGTACATGCATTAGGAAACTAAATTTGAAGAAAATATAAAATAAACTCAAGAAAAAAATAAAAGTGGTAAATAATATTGAATACCAAATTAGATAAGAACCTGACCATGGATATGATCATTAAGATGTACATTGGTAATTTTATTTATTTTTACTTTTTAAAATATTTTATTTATTTTATCTTTTGAGGGGAAGGGAAGGAAAGAGGGAGAGAAATATCAATATGTCGCTGCCTCTCATGCGTCCCCTGCTGGGAACTGGCCTGCAACCCAGGCATGTGCCCTGACTGGGAATTGAACCACAACCCTTTGGTTCATAGGCCCATGCTCAATCCACTGAGCTACACCAGCCAGGGCTACATTGGTAATTTTAAAAGGCTGATTAAATTTACAAATACCATGTGAGACTGATCAAGAAAAAAGATGTGAAAATACACACATTTTAGAATGTAAAAGAAGCATTGTTACATATTCTGCAGATATTAGTAAAGTAACAAAAAGAAAACTGAGAAACTTTGTCTTATAAATTAGACTATATAGTAAAATGGATAAATTCTCAAAAAAATATACTTTACCAGAAGAGAAAAAAATGAGAGATAGAAAATGTTTTTCTATAAACACTGAAAGTCCAGTTTACTGCCAAATATTATATAATAAACAACTGACAAATATCAATGACTTAAAACAACATATATTTTGTTTGTCCTTCACCATTGTTCAGGTTATTTTATACTTAGTTTGGGTTGGTTCTCCATTGTGATTAGGTTCTGTTCTTCTGCACATATCTCCTCTCTCTAGGACCAATGGCTATCTGGAGCATATCTCATATCAGAGATTCTACAAGTGCAAGACGCTTGCCCAAACAATGCTCGCATAATTAAAGCTCTAGTGTCAGCTTGTCTGCCTACATTCTGTTGTGTGCTCTACAGCAATATATCTATTCATGACCTTGTGGGTTGATTCCAGTATTGTTTTCACTATTATGAATAAAACTGTTTGAACATTCTTTTTGTTTTAAATATATTTTATTGAATGTATTGGGCTTATATTGGTTAATTAAATAAGATTCAAGCGTATAATTCTATAATACATCATTTGTATCTCATGTTGTGTGTTCAGCACCCATAGTATAATTGCTTTCCATCACCATTTATCAGTATGGAGTGTCCCCCAAAAATTAAAAAAAAAACTGCCTTATGACCCAGAGATTTCATTTCTGGGAGGGAGTATATTCCAATGGTTAGACGCTAAAAACTATCATGTACCTTCAAATAACCGTTACGTCATTGAGAGATGAGAAATCTCCAAAATATTTTATTGTATATACTTGTCAATAAAAACTGTTGAACATATAATGCAAATAATGTAAATATATGTATATTGTATATACTATATAGACATATACTACTATGCTGTATTTTGTGCTTTATAAAACATACTAAGAGCTTAAATAGACAAGAAAATACTAAGTAATATTTTAAATATTTATTTTACATGACTGTTAAAAGATTCATAGATAGAGAGCAGGATGACAGTTATTGGTAGGGGAGGTTAGAGGGTGGAGGGATCGAGCAAAAAGGAAAAAGGACTGATGGACATGGACCACAGTGTGGGGACTGCAGAGAGGGAGAAGGGGGGTGGGTAAATGGTAATGGAAAAAGTACAATAAAAACTTTTTGGAAAATAGATTTGTGTCTAGTTATAGGTGTTAATATAATTTAAAATGAAATTAAATCAACTTAACCAGATAAAAATAAACCCTGAGGACCCCCCTGCCACTCTTGCCCATTCTGGAATTGCTGCTTTTCTCATGGGATAAACCAACAGCCTAAATACCAGGTGCTGTACATAAGTAAAGGAGCTTTGTAGTTTATGCAATAAATATTATTGCATCTTAGTATTTTTCTTATCTTACTGTCTTTAATTACAAAAATTAATGAGGATGAAACTACTAACATTTTTGCTCATCTTTCCATAGGTTGCATGAAAATATCTTTGGAAACCTCAGCTCTAAGGAAATTTGCTGCCTGTTTATTATCCATTTAGATTTGCATGAGATTTTGTCTGATTGAATATTCTAGGTATTAAGAATCTTAATATAAGACACAGGATGTGGGATGAGGGAGGTGGAGGAAGGTGTAGGGGAGTAAATGATAATGGGTGGAGACTTCATTTGGGGTTGTGAACGCACAACACAGTGTACAGATGATATTGTAGAATTGTGCAACTGAAACCTGTGTAATTTTGTTAACCAGTGCCACCCCAATAAATTCAATTAAAAAGAAAAAGGAAATCTTAAAAAAAAATCCTCTATATAAGATGCAAATATTATGCCAAATCTCTAACTTAAAGGATAGAATGTGTATTCTATCTCTATCTAACTCTCTAAAAGTTACCTAACTCAGCTTTCAACTTCATTTGAGAATATCAAATCAAAATGTAGCTGAAATAATTAAAACAAGTTATTAACACTAATATTGTGTAGATTTAAATTGACAGCAAATGACATCTCATGAAGCAATGCTTGTTTATATTATTTGGTAGTTTTAACTTCTCACGATAACAACTGAATAACACATGAAAAGATGTCTGCTGTAATTATAACAAAGACAGTGCTCTAAAGAACTGATCAAATATTGATCTGTGTATTTGTTGAGATGGTTGTCTGATGACTGTTGATGCTGTAATTCTCAGCTAAGCCTCTGTTCCTCTGTTTCTTGGCTACATTGATGTCTGATCAGCCATCAGAACAGAGTAATTTTAGTCCCTTCTGTCTCCCTGCATCTGTTCCAAGGGATACCAAGCAGAGCAAATTAGTGATCTCAAATACCAATCTGGCACAGGTGTTGGGTCACAAGCTTTCATTTTAAACAAGTAATTGAAAAATAATCTTTACCTGGCCAGAACAGAAATGAACTAAAATGTTCTGAGCCACATTTGTTTATTTTCAGAGAGAATTTTATTATCATTTAGGATATTTCTTTTATAGTCTTTGTTTATTATAATTATATGTTTTATTTTGCTCCTTTCCACCTAGGAGACAAAACAGAAATACAACATATTTTATAAGGATGTTACTCCAGTCTAAAAGATATAAATAATTCTGTACCTCTGCCTTAGAATATAGGAAAATAAGTTGTTATGCAAAGTCCTGCTAAAAATTCTACTCACCATCAAATACAAAGTAATTCATTCAAATTAGAAAACTTCAAACCTCATTCTTGTTCAGAGACACACAGTTTTTTAACGATTACACACAAATTTGAAAAGCACGTTGGTGAAAAAATCATAGACCAATGTTTTCTTTTAGGTATATGAAATCCTCAGGATTCATTGCTATACCAAACATCTCTTTAATATCATAGCTTTTATTCTTTCAAACAGGTTATTGATTTTCCATGGTTTCATCTCTCAATCAAAGTCTAACATGAAAACTTGTTTGTTGATTTAAGTTTTGATGTAAAGTTAAGTTTAACTCCTTTTCTAGGAATATGTTTGTCAGTGGCATGACAATTTTCCTAACCCAGAAACTAGTGGACCCTCTAAATGCTTTGCTCACCAGAGTATACAATTATTCTTTTCATTTCGATTGTTCAAGTCAACAAATGCTAATTTTAAAAACAAATAAATAAATAACTCTGTTAAGCAAATATATCACATTCCACCCAGTTGAAGCTGATTCCTATTATTCTGTCATCCTAGTTTTTATATAATTCTAGAAGCTAAAATTCTAAGCACTTATAGGAAAGAAACATCCCTGGTTGGCTTTAGGTATCTGTGCTGTCTCTGCATCTCCTAGGAGGGACACAAAGCTCTGAGCTGGGTGTCCTGTGAGGTTCTATGTTTCTCTGCTGTCTTTATGAACCCAATGGAGGTGCTAAAGTGATGCCTGGAGTTGGAAAGAAGCAATTTTTATCAAAAGATTTTTTTTTTTTTAGTATTCAATTCCCATCACATTAGTTATAACTCACCTCCTATATCTTGTATGCCAGTGTTCACTAAAGAGAGAACCCTAGGTGAAACAAATAAGTTTCTGAAATAAGCTCTATGGACAGACTTTATTAATTTGCCAAACTCAGGAACCTTTCTACAAACATGATTACTGTATTAAGTGACACTTTATAAGATACATATTTTGTTAATATTTTCTAAGGTTTTTAAATGGATGCTTTAGAAATTGCATAGCAGCACAATTTACAATAGTCAAGTGCTGGAAGTAACCTAAGTGCCCATCAGTAAATGAATGGATCAAAAATCTATGGTACATTTACACAATGGAATTCTATGCAGCAGATAGAAGGAGCCCCTACCCTTTGGGACAGCATGGATGGAACCGGAGAGCATTATGCTAAGTGAAATAATTCTGGAGGTGAAAGACAAATACCATATGATCTCACCTTTAACAGGAACCTAATCAACAAAATGAACAAACAAGCATAATATAACCAAAAACACTGAAATTGAGAACAGGCTGACAATGACCAGAGGGGAGAGGGAAAGAGATTATAGGGGAAAAGGGGAAGGATTTAAAGGACACATGGACAATAACAAGGGGGTGTGGAAACAGGGGAGGGATGTGGGGAGGGCTGGGGTCGTGGGGAGGGGTAGGGAGAAAAGGCAGAAGACTGTACTTGAACAACAATTAAAAATGTTAAAAAATAAAAAATAAGTTTGATTAAAATAAGAAAGAAATTTTAAAATAATAATGGGGAGTTTGTAAAGGACCAAATTTTGTTTGATATGTAATTATCTTTTATTATGTATTTTAGATTCAACTTACCACTACAGAAACCTGAAAATTAGAGGTTAACTGCTAAAAAATAGAGAAGAGGATCTGTGCTCCCTCATTCCAGTTTTATTTACTCAGTTTTACATAATATGATGAATGGAGGCTTTTCTTACACCACCCCTGTTATCTACTTTGCCAAAAAAGCGTGGATTGTATATACTGCCCCACAAGAGTGTCTTGTGTTCTTCGCCTTCTTATTTCATTCTGGGATTCTTAGTTATAGGAAACAATTGCTATTCATACCTGGAGTTCTAACAGTTGTTATGTGTAGATGACTGGTGGCACATTTTGGACTACCAGATTTAACAGTTGGTTACACCACTTATATATTTTAGCCAGAGGGAACCATTAGCTTTAATGAAACAGCCATTCTCACATTCTTGAATTAGATTGGTAATCAGCTTCCTGGTAATTGGATTAGTAGTGTTCTATAAATTTCAAGTTTCCATGCAATTTGCATATTCATACAAGTCTTGCTTCACTCTGATTTATAACTCTTACATATATTCACAAGACAGTCTTTCAATTTATGAGTAAATGACCATCCAAAAATAATTGTTTGATTTGAGCAAGCTCATATTTGCATGGGTGTTTAAAATTCTTAAAGTTTAAAGAAATTGATAAATGTGATTTCTTATTTTCATATATTTATGAAAATAAAGTATATTTTATATGCAAACACAACTTTTATTATATATACCTTTAATTCCATAGTAAATCATATTGTTTTGCTGCAATCTAATTTTTAATACACATATTCCATAAAATTATGTTTCTATATATTGCTCTGGAATTTTTAAAGCAAGTTCTAGGATTTTGTGTAATAAATAATCAATTTATTTATTTTGAAAATGTTTGTAACTTATTATTTAAAAAGGGTGGTAGCTTCCATATTCTGAGACATGCTTCTTCACTCCTCTGTCCTTCAGTTGCCTGAGATCTTCTAAAGTAATAATTTCTTTTAAGAGCTGATAGAAGAGACAACAATAATAGAGCAAAAGCATTCTGAAATGGATATTCTTATCCTCTGTTATAAATTTCAGAATCTCCTTCAAAATAGAGAAATGATGATTTCCCACAGCTTTTTGAAAGTAGTGAGATAATGTATCAGAAATGTGTTATATTTTACATGAGTAATATATTTGCTATCCATTGCCACATGTTAAATTATCCCATAATCTAGCTGTTTGAAATGAAACAAAACAAACAAAAAACAGTTACTTTTCTCCCATGATTTGTCAATGTCAGGAACCTGGGGACATGCCAACGTGGTAGCCCTGGCAGAGTCTTTCTTGAGGTTGCAGTGAAGATGTCAGCCAGGGCAATTGTCATGGAGGTTTTACTGGGCTAGAGAATCCACAACTAGCTCACTCACATGAGTTTCTCCAGGGACTTGCTCATAATGGGGAGCTAGCTCATTCTGAGAAAGTGGCCTGAGACAGAGTACAACACAAAACTGCCCATTATGACTTTGTTTCCAAGGGCCCATTATGACTTTCACCTTTTCTCTTCCAGATACTGACCAATTCTTACACTGCAAAAAGTGAATGCAGATGAGACAAGAAAAGGAGCCAACAAAGAGATCAAACTAAGCTGAGCTTTGAGAATGGTCACAGGATTGAAGAAAAATTAGAGATTTGTGGATCTGTCAAAAAACAAAAATGAAAAAAAGCCCTGGTAAGCCCCTACGGATTTCAGTTAAGACTTCTGACAGAATAAAATCCAGAAGTAAGAACTGATAAAAAAAAATTGACAAGGAAGGTCTAACTTTGAAATTACTCATTTCCCCATTTGATCAATTTGAACTGCTGTTATGCTAAGTACCGCCCCCACCCCCAACAGTATACACTCACTGCAGGAAGAGTTAAAGTCATCATTCTGAGCTGTTGTATTTTTATACACAATTCCACACCATCAATAACCAGTGGGCACACCTCCACATCTGACCAAGACGGAGAACAGAGACTGAGTTTAACCTCCTACCTAAGACATCTAAGCAAAAACTAGGAAATGGTTTTCAAGATATTAGACATCATCCAGTGAAAAGTAGTGATTACTGAGATGAAAATCCAGTGATGTGAGGCCTATGATGGCACCAGTTTATTACTTTAGAATGTTTTCAGGCCAAAGAGAGGAGAGAGGAGAGAATCCAGTCAGAGCCTGATAACATGCTGCAGAGACAGAGCTGAGACCAGTGAAACAGAGTTAGCTAGAATCCACAGGACAAGATAATGGGCACAAGAGACCTGCACAATGACAGAACCCAGGAGACCTACTAATGGTCTACTTGAGTAGTCATCAGAGAACTAATATGTACATGAAAGGAAACTACCTGAGGCAAAGGAAAGAACTCATAAAAAGATTAGAGGGAACAGGACCTGGTACTACACAGGGCTAGGAATAGTGCTTGTTACCACCATGTAAAATGGAAAATCAGATACTTCTTGGGTCAGTTAGGTATTGCCTCAATAGTAGGGAATACTTATCCCTAGAAAAAGTGCTTCTCAGTCACACCTAACAAATCGTAAGACTCAAAAAGTTCACAAGGATTTCATTTAACTTATTGCATTATCAAACAAATCTCGAGTGAGTATTTATAGAAAAACAAAAAGCATGTATCATCTAAAACATTAATATTCACAATGTTGAGCATGATCACTGAGCATGCAAAGGAAGCAGGGTTGTGTGACAAATGAGAAACAATAATATTTTTTAAAAAATCACAGACTGACTTGTGTTATACAGTTGGTTGGGCGTTGTCCACAAAGGTTTGATTCTTGGTTAGGGCACATGCCTGGGTTGCTGGTTTGTTCCTTGGTCAGGGCATGTACGAGAGGCAACCAATCAATGTTTCCCTCTCACATCAATGCTTCCTTCCCTCTCCTTTTCCCTCCCTTCCCCTCTCTCTAAAAATAAATAAATAAAACCTTTTTAAATATCACAGAACTTCTGCAAATGTTGAATATAGCAGATGACATTAAAATAGCTATTCCAACCATATATCATATTTTAAAAATATTAGAGACAAGGAGGTATATAAAAGACCTAAATTGAACATATTAAGAAGAAAATAATAATGTTTGAGATAAAAATACAATTAAATGAACTAAAAGCTGATGAGATCATAGAAAAAAATAAGGTAGTAAATAAAAACATAGAATAAAAACTTCCAAAATTAGATATCAAGATAAAAATCAATTTAAAAAAATAAAATGCACATCTATGAACTATGGGATAACTTCTTGTGGTCCAAATATATGTAGTTGATGTCCCCAAGAGAGCAGAGAGAGATAGAAAAATTATTTTAAAATATAATGATAAAAGTACCATTTCACTAATATAATATAACAATTCTAAATTTTTTGCCAGATAACATAATCTCATAATAAATATACCAAAACTTTCTATAACTGAAAGGATGACATAAATCAAAAATGATAGGGTCGTATTTATAATTCACTTTACCTGTTTCTCCTAAAACAAATAATTAGCTATTTTTAAGGTAATTAACAAGTGAGCTACTTGATATATATATCAATATATATAAATATATATAGAGAGAGAGAAAGAGAGAATTTTAATGTACTTTATTTTAGAACAGTTTTGATTTACAAAAAAAAATGAGCAGATATTTCAGAAAATTCTCATAAACCTACCAGTGTTGCTTCAGGTCCTTGCAGTTTCCCATTATTAACATTTTTCTATTAATGCCCTACGTTTATTACAATTAATTAGATAATATTGATGCATTGTTATTAAGGTTCATAACTTATAATAAGTTCCACTCTTTGTGTTATATAGTTCTATGGGTTTTGACACTAGAATATATTCAAAATTCTAATGCTAACAATGTACCAATAAAATAAGTTGATCTGTAATTTAAAACCATCTACGAAGATGGTTTTAAATTAGAGATGGTTTTAAATTACAGATCAAAATGTGAGGTTCTACTTTTAAAACATTCCAAAAATTGTAATAAACTATACTGAGATATAATTTACATAAATAAATTTTAAACTTTACTTGTAAAATTGAATAAACTTGACAAATAAATACAATTTTATAATCACCATCATAATTACAATTGTAGAACAAGATTTGAAAAACTTTTTTGTAAAGGGTGCGATGGTACATACTCTAAGCTCTGGAGCTTAACCAAGCTCCAGAGCAAAACCAACATTTTGCAAGTACTTGTATAAGTTCAAGAATAAAAGTTTTCAACACATTTAATTCAAGTTATAATGATAATGGAGTATAATATTTCTGTCTTGTTTTTAATGAGAAGAATGGAAATCTTTTCGAGGCAAAACATTTCACTAATTGACTTTTTTTTATTTTTTTTTTAGCTGACTTTGATTTTCTTTTTTTTAATTAAATTTTATTTTAATTGTTGTTCTTATACAGTTTTCTGTTTTCTACTCCCATCCCGTCCCTCC
>PVKU01011659.1:0-41568 GCA_004027475.1 Anoura caudifer | reverse complement strand
GGAGGACATTAAGGGCCAGATGGGGAAGTGTTGTGTCCAGAGGTGCACATTGAGGCTGGCAGCAGACCCAGGGTTCTGAGATTCAGGTCCCTCTCAGCCACCCCAGCGCCCTTCCTGTGAGTCCTTCACCTCCTTGCAAGGAAACCAGAGCTGCAGAACTGGCATGGCTGTGTCTTGTTTACTGGAGCTCAGGGCAGACAAGGCCTCCCAGAGCAGGCTGAGAGAGCAGCACCTGCCACCCAAAGCCTGGGCTTTGCTGGACACCCAGAAGAAGCTGGGAGACATGGGCCAGTGGGAAGTGAAAGTGTGCACTAACCCTGTTAGTTCTGCTATTGACCTGGCAGGGTTTTTCCTGGGGGGAGGGGGAGGAATCTGCTTTGTTTTCTTTACTTAATCTGGCCTTGCCCCAGAGAGAAAACTCATACAGTCTCCATCCTGTTTGTAAAGAAGGCGTTCAGTGACTTGAGGTTGCTCGCCTGGAAGAACTGGGAAGATGCCATCTCCAGGAGAAGCGAGGCTGAGGTTGGTGCTAGGGCCAGGTGGGACCAGGCAACTGCATTGATTGTGGTGATGATGTCCGCATATGACTTTTTTTATTGTGGTAAAATACACAATAACATAAAATTTTACTATTTTAACCATTTTTAAGTGTGCAGTTCAAAGTACATTCAGTTGTTGTGCAAACATTATCGCCATCTATTTCCAGAACTTTCTCGTCTCCCCAAACTGAAACTCTGTGCCCATTAGATGCCAGCTCCTCAATTCTCTCTCCCACCCCCATCCCTGGGCACCCACTGGTCCACTTTCTGTCTCTTTGAATTTGACCGCTCTAGGCCCCTCATAAAAGTAGAATCATATAGTATTTGTACTTTTATGTCTGGATTATGATTTTTTTTGCTTTTTTTAATTTGAAGTGAGAATCATGTTACATAAAATCAGTCATTTTAAAGTGAACAGTTCAGTGGCATTTAATACATAATGGCTTTGTGCAACTGCTGCCTCTATCTAGTTCCAAAATATGTCGTCACCACAAAATGAAACCCCATACCCATTAACAATTATTCCCCATTCCCTGTACCCCTAGCCCTCAGCAGCCAGCCTGTGGCTATAAACCTGTGAATTTGCATATGCTAGGCATTCTACAAATGTATGTTGAATGAATGAAAGAAAATCCTTGCCAGTTGACGAGATGATGAAGAAAGCTTGGATTTCCTGAGCACTTACTGTGTGCCAGCTCCAGTGAGCATCCGCATTTCCTGCCCTGGTTATACTGTGGAATCACCTGGAGTGAGCTTCATAACTCTTCAGGCTGAGACCCCAGCCTGAGGGTGCTGACTGCATTGGTCCAGGGGAGGCCTGGGCACTGGCCTTTTTCAAATGGCTCCTAAAGTGCCTGCTAGGCATTACTTCATTGTGCCGTAGCACTCTTTTGGGGCAGTTAATACTGCCTTCATTTCATAGATAGGAAACTGGTTCAGAGAGTTTGAGCAACTTACCCAAACTCATACAGCTTCAAATCTTTGTCTAAGTCCAGAGCCCTGACCTGACTCTTTCTGCTGCCCTGCCCTCCCCTAATTAGTTCTGTGACATGTAGCTGCTCAAATGTATGCCGTGGGATAAAATAATTAAACTGTGTCTCATGGCTCGAATTCTTTGGCTAATAGCATTTATGGAGTGCTAACTGTATGCCAGGCACTGTGCATATCATTTGCCTTTTCTCGTTTTACTTCTATAGGAGCCTTGTGCGGGGGGCAGGGGGTACTGTCATAATGCAGTGTTGCCTCATGAACAGAAACTAAGGGGACATGATTTGCTCAGACATTCCTGGGGAAAGACAGGTGGGGCTCCATTAGCATCATGCAGGGGTCTCCCCTCAGTCGTTTTGGTGGGGGGCTCAGCCGCAGCAGAGGGAGAGTGAAGGTTGGCCAGTGTGTGGTCTGAGAGTCAGGCTTGAAGCTGGACATGGTGTTTTCACAGGAGGGCCTGGATAGTGGTCAGTACTCCCTCTGCCTCGTTTGCAATAGTTGGGAGCCCCTGGAGTCAGTCCAGGAGGAGCCCAGGGCTATGGTTTGGCTGTTGGCTTTCTTCAGGCGCGTTATGTCACATGGTTTGTTCCTCACACATGTGTTTGAGATCTTTTAATACTGTGGGACTCATTCATGCACCAACTATTACTTAGACCAGAGAGCCTGGCACTGTTTGGGCTCTGGGAACATGTGGTAGACCAGACAGGCACAGTCTCCACTCTCCGTAGTCCTGAGTGTTGCTGAGGATACAGGTCCGAGTGAGCAGCCCTTGTTTGAGCAAATGTACCAGGCCCAGTCTCTGTGTGAGTTCTGTCGTTCCATCCTCACAGCAGTTGTAGGAGAGAGGCCCTTCTGGAGCCCTACGTAAGAGATGAAGAAAAGGCAGCACAACAGAGGGGTGGGAAACATTTCCAAGGTTGTACATCTTGTGCTGAAGTTGAACGGGGCTGTCTGGCGTCAGAGTGCACGCTCCTAACCACTTACAGATGATTATGAAAGAGGAAGGTTTGGGAGCATGTACATGGGATTGGACCACACTGAGGCCAGGGCAGGCCCTCCTGAGCTGAGGGCGCAGGGGGTGTGTTAACTTCCTGGGGCTGCTCTAACAAATTACCATAAACTTACTGGCTTACAACAAAATACATTTATCATGTTATATTTCTGGAGGTCAGAAGTCCCAAAATGGGTGTCATGGGACTAAAATCAAGGTGCTGTGTTCCTTTTAGAGGGTTTAGGGAAGAATATGTGTCCTTACTGCTTCCATTTTTTAGAGGCTGCTCAAATTCTTTGGCTTACAGCTGTATCCCTCCAGCCTTTACTTCTCTTGTCACATCTCCTTCTCTGACTCTGACCTTCCTGCCTGCTTCTTCTAAGGTCAGTGTCATGACCTTGTAATGACATTGGTCCCACCTAAATAATCCAGGACAGTCTCCCCATCTCAGGATCCTTGAACTAACCACAGTCCCATTTACCATGTATGGAAACCTTCACAGGTTCCAGGGATTAGGACAAGGACATCTTTGGGGACGCTGCTGGGTGCCTGAGAACCTGGGGCAAGGACTGGGAGGGGTGCACAGTGGGCAGGAGTGGGGTGTGGGGGGTAGGCCTGATGAGTCATGGTGCAGACTGGGAGCTGGGCACCTGCTTCTGGAGTGGCTTCTGGAGACAGCACCTCTGCTCCTGCTTGAGCCTGTGAGGATGTGTGCATCCAGGAGGATGGCCTGGTGCCTTCCCCCCCACGGGAGCCTTCCTCCTGCTGCCTTCAGACAGGGAGACAGAGAGCTGGGAGCATTGGTGTCCTTCGATCTCCAAGACAGGAGGGAGTTTGGCTGTCAGGGGTCGGCAGGCCCTATATGCTACATTTTCCCACTTTTGTGGGGTGTGGCACACCCGGGCTTTGTGGAGGCCCTGTAGCTGCGTGAATCCAGGGTCCTCAGCTGAGCCTGTCCTCAACTGTAAAATGAGAGTGAGACAGGCCTGTCTCACAGGGGCATCTGTCAGGAGGTACCAATGAGGCAAGTCACAGGATGCATCTGGTGCAGAGCAGGATCCCTCGTACGTTCATTCAGCAGGCGTGGCGAAACACCTGCTGGGTGCCAGGTGCTGTTCAAGGCACAGAGTGGAACAGATGAGGTCCCAGCCCTCTCAGAGCACCCATTCCACTGGAGGAAGAAGAAAAAGGAACAAGGAGATAGAGAATCTTGTCAGCTGCTGATTAATGCTATGAAGAAAAATCTAGTGGGATCAGGAGGACAGGAGTGCTGCTTTGGATGGGGAGGGGGCACTGTCTGTGTGTGGTGGTGCTTTAAATTAGGTGGTCAGGGAGATCTGGGTGAGAAGGTGGCATTTGAACAGAGCCCTGATGGAGGTAAGGGAGCCTGGCCATGCAGTTATCTCAGCAGGTGCAAAGGCCCTAGGGTAGGAGTTTGGCATTTTCTAGGAAGGCAAGGATATGAATGTGGTTTAGCAAAGTCAGCCAACTTGAAGGAGGGTGGCAGGAGCTGAGGTCAGTTGAGTCTGTTGGCGGTCCAGATGGTGCAGGGCCTTGTAGGAACTTTGGCTTTGACTCTGAGGGAAAAGGGAGCTGTGCTAGAGCGGACATGAGAAAACGGCAGCCCTGGGGTCCTAAACACCTCTCTCTGTCCTACCCTCCTTCTCTCCTTCTCTCCTTTCCTCCATCTGTCCCTCCCCCCCTCCCTCCTGTTCTTCTGCCCTCTCCTCCCCCTTCTGTTGCCCACTGTGTTTGGGGGAATGGCTGGCTCATCGAGGCCTACCGATTAAGCCCTGGTCCAGCCTCCCCAGCAGTCTGGTGTGGGGACTTAACTCAGCCATCCCTTCCTCTAGCCAGTGTCACGATATGGCTTTTGCTATTTATACAGCACAGTGATTTACAAACCCTGCTTCTAGAATTTCGCAGTCTGTCCCGCAGTACATTATCTCTCCAGGCAAGTAATGGTGATCTTTATCCAGATCAAAGGACAGAAATTAGGGTTGTAGATAGGGTTGTCTGCATTTCATGTTTCCCACCCATTATACTTCCACTTAAATTTTCAGCTCCCATCGGAATCTTCTGTAAGGTAACATCCTGTTCAGCTCAATTCCGTAGTTAATCATTTTATGGGTTACTGAATTCGTTAATGTTTGTTGAAAAACTACCATGTTGAGGGTTTTCTGCTAGATGTGAAATTTGGTGGTGAACTCTGCTTTCTCCTGTATAACTTTGCAGAAAGCAAGAAAACAAATTGATGAAATAATTTCAGACATGTTCTGACATTATCCTTTTCCACAAATCTTGCCAGGTCGGCTTGGAGGCCCACCTGGTAGAAGCCATCCTTCCCTCTTGGACCCTGCCTGTCCACCTTTCTTCTGGAAAAGTAGTTTTTGGTGAAAAAGCCATGGCACCAGTGGAGTTTCACTTGCTAGCCTGAGGCTGAGTTCTGGGAGGTGTGAGAAGCAAAAACCACCTATACAGGACCCTGGTGGCATTCAGTAGCCCCAACCTGGACCAGGGTTTTGGGGTTGGCTGCCATGTCTACCTCCACCCCTCCCCCCGCCACACACACACACCGTGAGGAGCCAGGAGCTGGTGCAGGTCAAGCTCCATCTTGACCCTAATGGAGAAAGATTCCCCAGTTAAAGACATCCTGCCCCCTTCCCACAGTAAAAACCATTTCCTCTTACCCTTGGTCCAGAGGCAGGAGTGGCCTGCAGGGCGTGTGCACACCCTGGCTAGTTGAGGACCCCTGATGGAACTTCTGTGAACTGTGGACATATTGGGCAGATCCAATACTGAAAGCTCTGGCCAGGCCTGGGAGGTGCCAGGTGGCTTCTGGAACAAGTGTGACATTTAGTCTCCTTCTCCTGCTCCTCAGCTTTCAGGCTGTCTTAGGTTGACCCTTGGCTTCCTTACTCCTCTGTCCCCTCCTAGGCACGCGCTATGCTCAGGTTCCTCCTCATCTTACCCACCCTGCCTGCAGGCAGACCTTAATGTCTTTCTTTTCTGTCCAAGGCTTGCTTGGTGGGTTTTGAGCAGCAGTTTCTATCCTGGGCTGTCCATCAGAATCTCCTGGCGGCTTAAAAAAATATGCTGACCCCCGGGTCCCACCCAGAGGCTGGGATTCCTGTGCTGTGTGCTGGGGCCTGGGCATCATCTGTCGCGCTGGCCACGGAGTGCGCCACTGCAGGTGTGTGCCAGAACTGCTCCCCATGACAGGCGTTTGAAGTGTTTCAGAGTTTCTGATGGTAATACAGTCTACACCCATCTTTTTGTGAGATCTTGACTGTCAAGAAAAGTCGTAAATGACTTTGAAATGGGTGAGAAAAGATTCCTGGGTGTCTTGTCTGGCTCACCCATCTGAGCTATTTCTGCCTTTCCATTGTCTTTGCACTATTTTACAACTCCAATTGTGGAAAGCTGATGATAACGTACATGATTCTTATCCACTGAAATGCCAACTATTTGTGCCTGTGGAATGTAGTTGATTGCCGCCAGGCACCAGAGATTGTCCAGTCACTCCCCAGGTGATTATCATGTACAGCCAGGGGACCTCAGCTTAGAAGATTCTAGGTGATTTCTAAACCCTGTCTTTTGTGGTCCTTCCAGGCTCTGGGAACCGGTGGCTTATTTTTTTTTAATTGTATGTTTAGACAGCCCAGTGGAAAAAATAATGAGAACTAACATTTACACCAGACACTTTTTTGAAATTTTTTGGTATTAAAATGTGGATGCCATTGTATGCAGATAAGAAGCAACCTGATGAAATAGGAACACTTATTATTCCCCTGTGCAGGTGGGGAAGTTGAGGCCAGAGAGGTTGCTGGGGATAATATTGTTCAAGTGAAAGGGCTAGGCCTAGCCTGCTCATGCCCCTTGGGAGGCAGCTGCCCTGGGTCTCTTCTAGTCCCTGCTGCTTTTTTCAAGGAGTCACTTAGCTGCTGGGAGCCCGTGTTGTGGGGCTGATGACCCTGAGCTTCCAGACATGTCACTGAGCGGTAGGGTAGAAGGATTGAGCCTGGCAGGTGGAGAGGCACTCAGTGAAGGCCGTGCTGCAAGCTGTCACCCTGTGTTCTTGGCATGTTGGTTTGCATGCTTATCACCTGCTTGGCCAGAGTGAGTTGCGTGTCACACTTCATATGAGTGTGCTTAGGGGAAACAAACAAGGCAGATCTCCCACAGTGGGGCCCTCCTAGGGACGTTCAAGTTTCCAAGACCCTGGCTATGGATCTAGTTGGTGGACTGAAACATCAAGAGACATGTGTGCACACGCTCTGTGCCAGGGCCTTCCATCCGTTCTACCAGCATGACCTCAGAACAACCCTGGGGAAGAGATATTGTCATCCCCTTTTGACAGATGAGGAAACCGAGGTTTATTCATTCATTCTTGGGTTCCTTCACTCATTTACCTTGTGTGGGCCAGATATGCTCTAGGCTCTAAGACACAGTGTTAAATTAGGAAATTGCACTTTTGAGTTGTTACTGGAGTTCACTATCCTTCAGGTGATGTGATTTGTTCAACAGCCCGGAGAAGTCAGGAGTGGTGCCTAAGGCCACACAGCCAGGAAGTGCCGGGACTGGGCCTGTATGTCCTCCCAAGCCATTTTGCATTTGAGCGTACAGGGTGACTCCCTAAGACCAGGAAGTCCCCCGCCTCCGGTCAGACAGTTTCCGGGTGTCCTTAGCCCAAGGAGGCTCCTCACCCAGTCCTCAGAGAGACCTGGGCTTCCCAGGAACTAATTTCTTAAGGGAACTTTATGGCTCTTAACTCTCTAAGCGGATCCAGATGTGCCTTGTGGCCGGCACTGCTGCAGATGTCCTGGCCAAAGCCAGCTTGGTTTGGAAGCCCAGCCCCGGCAGCCGCCAAGTCTGGAAATGAAGTAAATGAGTGAGTTGTTCTTGGCCATTTTCCCCTCATCTCAACCCAGCTCAAATCAAACTCGGGCTCTGACTTCAGGCATCGCACATTCCGGTGTTCCCCCGGCCTCCTGGGGTTCCAGGGCACCGGGCAGGAGAAGATGGTGTTGGGGGTCTTGAGCGGGACAAGGGAAGCGTTCTGGAGGGAGCGTGGGACATGGGGGTGGGGCAGCTGAAGCAGCTGGTTCCTCCACACACCAGACCTTGGAGAAATAGAAGGGGACTCCTGCTGGGCCGGGGCTGGTCTCCAGCCTGTGGGGGGTCCAGGCCCTGCTGGAATCAGAGAGACAAGACTGGCCAGAGCAGCTGGGATGGGGCTGATTTGGGGCACCTCTCTGTCCCCTCGTCATCTCCGCTGTGCCCGGGAGCCCTAACTATACAAATCTGGACTTCCTGAACACTGTGGGCATCTCTGCGGAGGGCCTCTCCCACTGGGCGGTCTGCAAGAGCTGCACCTGGATTCCTGAGGTCCTAGGGTAGCCGGT
This sequence comes from Anoura caudifer, assembly GCA_004027475.1. Classification (NCBI taxonomy): domain Eukaryota; kingdom Metazoa; phylum Chordata; class Mammalia; order Chiroptera; family Phyllostomidae; genus Anoura; species Anoura caudifer. The sequence goes on along the minus strand of PVKU01011659.1, from coordinate 33,646 downwards.
TCAAACTTGGGTGGTCAGGGGTGAGCGTGGCACTGACTTCTCCAACCTCCCAGGTCCCGACCAAACCACACAGTCCTCAAGGGTGAATCACTTTGAAGTGTGGGGCTCTGGGGCCTGTGGCAGGCCTAGGGAGCCGACTTGGCGGGAATGGACAGGCAGGCAGGCTTGTCCCACTTGGCTTCCAGGCAGCTCCTCTCCTGTGGAGGCAAAGGAAACCAGAGGGCAAGGGTCTGGGTGTGGAGGTCAGAGAGGCTGAGTTCAAATGCCACTTCCTAGGTGTGTGATCTTGGGCAAGTCAGTGATCTTTGAGCCTCAGCTTCTGTCATCTGCAAACTGGGGGCATTCTTGCACTTCCATCAAAGGGTCCGTGTGAGGACCAAAGGAGAGGATCCCTAAAGTGATTAGCCTGTGACTGGCTCTGAAGTTTGTGTGGTACCAAACAGTAGTTTTGGGATGGCCTAGCCCCAGCATTACCTCAGAGCTGCCCCACCTTCACTGATACACAATATAAACAAAAAAAATGGGCTTGTTCTGCCAACAGTTGTTAGACCATCTGCCTATACCCTTGCTTGACCGAATTACTGCCCCAGTCCCTCCTCTGTACAAATCTGGAGGGGCCAGTGGTATTCCCTGTGTATTATGACTATTGTTGGATCTATGACCTTTGCATATTAAAGGCAAGAGCAGTATTATTATTATTATTATTATCATTATTTATTGGCTACATGACCAAAGCACTTGAAAGCGAGTACCATTAACCACAGTGGTTAAGAGTTCAGATTCCAGAGCCAGTCTGCATGGGTTTTAAATTCCTGGTCCTCCACTTACTAGCTGTGTGCTGTTGGATTGCTTACTGAGAGTCTCTGTGCCTCAGTTTCCGAGCCTGAAAGTGGAGATGATAACACTGTTCACCTCTCAGGCTGTTGTGAGGATTGGTGAGATGATGGGTGTGAAGTGCGTGGAGCAGGGCCTGGTGCCTGGAGGAGTGCTGTGTCGGCCCTCAGTGCTGTAGTCACTCCTCTGCTCCTCAGCGGGTCCTGGTGTGGTTCTCGTCAGGAGAACCGTGGTAAACGCTGGTCTCCTGCGACTGCTGTAGGTGTGATTGGCAGGTCCATCCCCTTGGTGGCCTCTTCACCCTGGGGTTCATCAGCTTCCCTCGCTGTACCCCAGCCCCAGCATGGCTCCTGGAACTTCCCGAAGCACCTCAGGAGGGCCCTGGATCTCCAAACCCATCTGGGAATTCTCGCCCTGGCCACCGACTCACTGTATTGTTTAGAGACCCAGTGTGATCAGTGGGGCAAGGAATAATGACCAGCGTGTCAGTGAGGTTGCGATTGTAAAGTTAGATGCGTACTACTGTCATTTGACATGTAACTTTGACTCCTGACTCTGGGCAGTCACTGGGAAACAGAGTCTGCCCCTTAGTCATTCCTGCATGTTTCATTCACGTTTCATTCATTCAGTTTTTTCATTTGCTCTGTTTCAGTTCATTGCTTTAATTCATCCTCTTTATTCATTCTTTGTCATTCTTTCATTTTTTTTAATTTATTGAGTATCTGCTATGTCTTAGCCTCACTCTTGGGCATGGGAGATACAGCCATGAGCTGCTGATGCCCTGTATAGATGCTGATGGGGCTCTGGAAGGCTGACTTGAGGGGTCAGGGAAGGCTTCCTGGAGGAGGTGACATTTACATGGACACTTGGGAGGGAGCTGGAGTCAGCTGGGTGAAGTGGTGCTTGTTCCTTTTAGAAGGGACCTTACCTGCAAAGGCTTGGGGTCCCCAGGGCAAAGAACCTCTGGTGGGGTGATGCTTCCTAATCCCTTGTAGTGAGTTGCACCATTTGGATGCAGGGGCTTAGGTTAGAAACCAGCAGGAGAGGTCTCATCTGGGGGTCCCGCATTCCGAAAGTGCCACCGTACTTGGAAGTCTGGAAGCTCTTCAGTATGGGCAGGGACCCTGCACCCATTACTACCAGATGACCCACGTGGTTGCCATTTCCCCCAGGACCCAGCCCCTGGGGTGGCCTCGGCTTCCACATCTGGGTTTCTGGAACATCTTTATCCTCCTTTCTGAAATGGCACAGCAGCCTAGTGCAGGGTGGGGGAGAAACCCAGCTGTGGTGTGTGTGAAGTGCCTGGCACAGGGGAATTTCCTGCAGGCTTCTGGGGTCCCAGTTCTGGCTGGTTGGGTCCCCTGACAGGAGGACTTGTGGGGGAAGGAGAGGCCAAGGGAACTTCCCCAGCCACCCAGCACTAGGAATTGGGCTGTGGCCTCCTGCAGGGGTTCCAGCACCCAGCAGAGGTACTGAAATTTTTAGTTCCCGCCTGTGGCAAGGCGATTTGTCATGTTTCTGGGCAGCAGGATTCTTGATATTTTCTCAGTGCCAGCCTTTGGTCTGGTGCCCTTTGGGTCCCTGGGGAGCAGGCAGGGAAGCAGAGAGGGCGTGGGGCTCGTGGATGGCGCGGCAGCCTGGCCGGAGGCCTGCAGTGTCCCGGGGAGCCTGTTTCCCCTTGGGGGCTGTAAAAGGCTGAGTTGACCCTTGGCTAAGTGTGGCCAAAGGTTCCTGTTCCTCAGGAAAAATCATCACCACTACTTATTAATTAATGGATTCAACATTTATTGAGCTCCTGCTACAATACAAGCCAGGAATAGAGCACAACAGTGTCCAACATCCCTGTTCTCATGGCAACTGTGCAGATGACCCCAGCAGGGGAAGGAGGGAGGAATGCCCACCCTGTGAACGGGGCGGGCTCTGCCAGGAGAAGATGTGAGCTGACATCGAAGGAAGGAAAGGGTGAGCTGCTCAGATAACTGGGGTAGAATGTTCCAGACAGACAGCAAATGCCAGGGCCCAGGGAGAACATGGCGGGCATGGAGGATCGCTGGCTCTGGTAGGCATTGAATGGAAGGGCATGATGCACACTGCTTCCTTTTACTCGATAACCCTAAGAATTGGAACTACTCTGTTATAGTTCCTGTTTTACTGACTGGTCCTGTCGAGGCCTAGGGTAATTCGGCACACAGCAGTAAGTGCGGAGTCAGTATTTGAACTTGCTGTGGCTGATTGTGCAGCCTCGGCTTGTGCGTGTTTGCTGTCATCCTCATCTGGCTGCAGGCTGAGGTCAGAGACCATGTAGAGTTTTTATGTGTGGGCCCCTCAGTACCAAGTCATGTGTGGGGCATGGCCTGGGGTCATTTGGAGGTCAGGGATATTACCTTTGCGGGGGGCTGTTGGCTGGCAGCTGTGGGGGCTAATGTGCCATGTGGCCTGGAGCCTTGTCATGTGTCACAGCACAGGGACAGATAGCTGTGGTTAGAGACATCCAGGGGGTCAGAGCTCTGCCGTCTGGTGTTGGCCTCGCAGAAGCCAGTGAGGACGGGCCTAGAGGGCCCTGTGCGGGACCTGGTGCCCTCCTGAAGCCCTCTGCCACCACGCGTGTGACACTGAGGAAATCAACCCCTTTTCTGAGTCCAAATTTTCATCTTGGCGAAAATGGGGTCAGTAAAACTCCCTGCTCTCCCTCCCTTCCCAAGATTTTTGTGAGGATCAAGTAAGATTATATACAAGAAAGTCTTTGTCAGCTCTAAAGCCCTGTACGTGAGAACACTGATTTTGCCTTTATTTAATTGCAAAAGCAGTATCAAGGGAACATTAGAATTTAAAAAGAAAAGGGAAGAAAAATCCTTTTCCTGCAATTTTACCACCTTAACAACCATGGATATCCCATCCTACCTAAACATGCACCCGCTGAACAGACTTCAGATAAATCCAACTAAATTCAGATAAATTCTTGCTGCTTGCTATCCCAAAGGTCATCCTTTGGTGTCTGAACTCAGGAGCTAAATGGATTTGGCTACTGAGAGTTATTTGTATTGACGTTCTAATTGTTCTCTTGGTTTTTGACCATATATGCATGCGTTTTTATGTCATTACAGGGGGAGCTTGCTGGGTTCCTTTTCATTGTTTCCGCTGCTGTCATCAGCAGGGATCATGTTCTGCACAGTCCTCACCATCAGCACTTTTAGGGGCTGCCTGACAGTCGGTGTGCCATGTTTATGAAATGGTCTCCCTTTGGCTCAATAGTAAGGCCTCCTAGCCTCTCTTCTTAAGTAGAGTATGCCACAGTGAGTATCTGTGTACTTGTAGCTCTCCCTCCCCTTTCCTATGATGGTGAATAATTGTTCGGAAAAATTCTCAGGACGGAGATTAGTTGGTCAAAGGAGTATGAACATTCTGATGGCTTTTGATATCGATGAGGCTATATCGCTTTCCAAACGAGTCGAGCCCATTTGTAATGCCATCCGCAGTGCATGAATGTCCTCATTTTAACGCAGCCCAGTCAACTCTGGGTGTCATTGTTTTTCTTTTTTTTTTCTTTCTTAAATTAACTTCGTGGGTTAAATATGGTGCAGTGTTGAGCATTGTTAATCAACAATTGGCTTTGAGACACATGCCCTGGTGTTTTCGGCCCATGCTGTGTTCTCTCTCCTTCTGTCCCTCGTCACTCAGCCATTAGCACTGCCATTTGCAACAAAGATGATACAGTGTCCTTCTCTCCAACCAGGACCCCTCCACTCTGACTGAGGTGCACAGGGTGGGGTGGGGGCGAGAGCAGAGAAGAGGGAATCCTGCAGGAGTCTGGATTGGAGGGGACCTGGGGGAGCATCAGGCAAAGGGGGAAGGGAAATGAGGGCAATGGAGAAAAACAAGAGGGAGAAGCAAAGACAAAGCTGCAAAAATAGACCCCGGAAACTCAGTGAGGATAAGGAGAAAGGAGAACCGCTGACGAGAGGCAGGATGTGGCAGAGGAGAGACGGGAAGTTGTTGCAGGGGATGGGGGCAGAGATAGGGGACAGAGAAGAGGGTTGCCAGGGGCGGTAGCTGTCTGAGTGGGCTATGTGTGCGCATGTGAGAGAGACAGGGAGACAGAGAAAGAGAAACAGACCAAGTCACCGAGAGACAGAGAGAGAGAAAGAGAAATGGGGGAAGAGAGTCAGAGGAAGAGAAACGGAGAGATGAAGAGATGGCAGGGATGAAGAGAGAGAAGGAGAGAATGAGAAGGGAAGGAAATGAGAAAGGTGAGTGGGGAGATGAATGATGCTGCATGTCTGATGTCATTACTTTCTCTGGGGGGTGGGAGGGCTTCTGAACCTGGCAGGACCAGGGTGGGCACGGGGAAAGGGAGTCAGCAGATTGCTGTTCATTGGAAACTTGAACGAGAAGTAAAGCACATGGGTTGTAGCTGGGACCCAGGTTTCTACCCCAGTGCTGCCCCTTCTTAGCCACATGACACCGGTTCCACCTCTAGTGATGGCACTGTCCCCACAGAGCGCTGGTAAGTGCAAAGTGAAGAAGTAACCTCACCAGGGCCTTCCACAGGGACACCAATCAGCTGTGGGCATGACCACGGCTGTCCGTGGGGTGGTTAGGGGCACAGATTCTGGGGCCAGGATGCCCAGGGCCACGGCTGGTGCCGCCCTGTGAGCCAGGAGGCCTGGGGCAGTACCCGGCCTGTCCTTACCTGGTGTCTGGCCCAGCACATGGAGATGCTAAAAACATTGTCCCCTTCGGCAGGTTGTCGTGAGAGTTAAATGAAGTTTGCTATATAAGGCATTTGGAGCAGGACTGGCCCAGAGCGTACATCACTGTGGGACCTGAGGGGCTGCCCACCTTGCCGTGATGATGACAGTGGCAGTGGACGGCAGTCAGTGTGGTGTGAGTTCTGAGCCTTGTCTTGCTGATCCCTCAGCAGCATGGCCAAGTGTGTCCAATGGCTCCCACTTCACACACAGTGACACTGAGGGTCAGCGTGTCCCTGTGATAGCAAAAGTAGTAACAGTGAGCAAACTGCTTTTGAGGGCCTCATGTCCATGAGACGTGTGTGTGTCTGCAGGCCTCCAAACAGGAGAGCTGACAGGTGAGGCAGCTGCAGCTCAACGAGGAAGGGAGCTTCTGGGGCGCACGACCACAGGGGACACAAACAGCCTGAATGCAGATCCACGGGACGTTTTGTTCGTTCATTTTCAGGAAGTCTTAGGAAAGATGCTTTAGATACTTGTTAGCTGTTTTTCATCTCTTTATTAAAAAAATCAGTGTGAGTATGGAAATGTGAATCCATGTGTGATCTGACAGGTTGGAGCCGGAGTCCCTGGCTCAAAGGTAACAGCCTTGTCCACCTGGGTGAGGAATATTCCAGGAGCTTGCCTCCAGGCACCATCCTTGCCTATTGACCAGTAACCTGGGGAAGCCGGGGCGAAGACTGGGTTGGCATCAGGCAGTTGGAGCTGTGTCTTCCTGGGCCTGAAGCCTGCAGCAGGCCCTGGTTCCATGCATGTCACTGCAGGGGGGGCAGTGTGTGCCACCTCCGGCTTCAGCTTCTCAGCTTTCGTGCACTTCCCTGCTAACTGCAGTGTCGTTCCTCCCTGTCCCCTGACCTGAGTGGGGTACCCAGAGCAGGTCCCAATCAGCTGAGGGTGTTTCCAGACGTGCTGAGAACAGAGCAGATACAGCTGTAGAAGGTTCTTCAGAATTGGCCTTTATTGACGCAAAGGGTGGGAAAGGAGCCACATGGCTGCCCCAAGGGAGGGTGGGCCACCTTCTCACAGCCTGGACCTGGGCCGTTCCTTTTTAGGAACTTTCCAGGGGAAGGCAAGACAGCCCTCCTTTCACTTTAGGGAGGAAATGAACAGGACACACTTCCCACAGGAAGCTGACTTCAGAAGAGAGGCTTAGAGAGGTGCGCGGGCTGGTTCCTCTCCTGGGACTGAGTTCAGGGCGGCTCCTTGTGTCGAGTGCAGCCTGCGTTTCTCTCTCAATGTGACCAGAGGGGCTATCCTCCTAGCCTTGCCCGTGGTGTCCGGGGACACATGGTCCAAAGTGGTGTGGCCCGGATTCAGACCTCAAATCCTGGGCTCCTTTGACTCTAGGGTTGCCCAAGTTCCTCTGGGTACTGGGTAGTCTTGACCCCAAACAATACAGAATTGGTTTTATTATGAATATTCTTAATAAGAGTAAATAATAATAGCTGCCATTTATTGAGAGCCTGTAGGTGTCAGGCACTTTCCTGCAGTACTTTGTTTGGCCTGCTAAAGAAGCCTCTGACAATTGGCACTGTTCTCCCCACTTTACAGAAGAGGAAACCGAGGCATGGAGGAGCAGTTACGTAACTAGCTTATATTGGAGCGCTGATGTCAGAGGTGGGACTTGTGCTGGGTCTGGTGACTAAAGCCTTATACCTGGGCACTTGTAGGCTTTTGGCAGGTTAGGTGACCTCTCTGAACTCCGGTTTCTTCTTCTGTACAAGGACCTAATCATGCTCCATGTGGTAGAAGTTTGCATTATGTGAATTAATTACTGTAAAGTGCCTGGCACAATGTCAGGTATCGTTGTCGTCATCATCATTATCACCACCACCACCATCACCATAACTCAGGGTCTCAAGAGGAACAGACACTGATATCAGAGTGGAACTTCCTGGCCTGGGTGAAGCAGAGGAGCCCCCATGGGTGAGACCCCAGGCAGGCTGGGCACAATGGTAAGTGGGAGACTGGCAGACCCAAAGGGGTGAGGCTCTTCGGTGGGGTCCATATGTAGGCACGGACATGTAGAGGAGCAGCTGCCAGAGTGAGTGGCAGAGAGACCTGCAGGAGAACAGACAAACCCTGCCTGCTACTCCGTTTCCCCCCTTCCAGGAGGGAAGTTACGGATTTCCACCCTGTCCAGGGAAGAACGGGACTGGCCGCTTGGGTGTGGTCTGCCTGGGGAGGGTGGAGGGGAAGCCAGGTCTCTGCAATCTACTGCTGGTGCGGCTCTGCCCAGCTTGGGGACTGTTTCCAGAGCTGTCTGAAGTCACATACCTGCTCAGTGGAGAGGGGACAGGTATGTCCCCTACTCTGAGATATCCTGGGCCCTTCTTCCTTTGATTTTTGTGGGAGGAATGGTTGAGACCCCAAAGACCCAAAGGCCTCTCATTTGGAGGCACGGAGACTTGGAGTTCTTCTGGTGGAGGAGACGTAGTCCCAACATGACATTTTTGAGAGCTTTCACCTCCTCCTGCAAGCCCACCCTGATGCTCAGTGACAGACAACATCCCTCCTGGAATGTCTGCTCACCCCACTCAGTTACTTTGCTGTCGGCTATTTTTTTCTTTGTACCTTATTCTCCCACCTAGACAGGAGGTTCTTAGTCCTCAGGCCCCTTATCTCCGAAATGTGCATGTTTTTGAGATAATCACCTAGCTTCTTCCAGCTCTGAGGTTTGCAGGAACAGAGGCGGAGTGACCAACTGGGGAGGAATGCAGGGAGCAGGGGTCCCGTTCCAGGCTCAGGGAGCAGGGGAGCCAGTGACCCAGGGTGAGTGCCTTGAAGGCATTGTAAATCTGGGGTTGGAAGCTCAACTGTGCCTCAGTTTTCCAACCTATAAAGTGGGGATAACAAGAGTGCCTACTTCAGAGGGTCGATGTAAGTGGTGGGTGAGTTAACATGTGTGCCATGAATGGAGCCTGGCCCATAGCAAGTGCCATGGTTGTTGTTATTAACTAATTCATTTAGCTAATTAAAACAATAAATGCTAAATCAACATTTGTTGTACCTACTGTTGTGCTGAATATACTGCAGTGAACAAAGCAGACACACTCCCTGCCGCCATGGGCTTTTCTAGTCGGGGAGACAGGAAGTGGATCAGTGAGTGGACCGTGTGGGATGATGCTGCGTGCCATGGAGGTGGGCTAGGGTTTTGCAGAGAAGGGTTCTGCCACTTTAAATTGGGTGAACTTTTGTGCACGTGCATTTTGTGATTCTGGTGTCATGACTCTCCTCAAACACCATTGCAAAGAGAAGGCTTATAAAGGTGTGCTGTCTAGGTTGAGGTGGGCATGTCAGCTCCCAAGGGGATCCCTGCAACCCATTTAAAGGCCCAAGGGAACAAAGTTTGAAAGTGGACACTCCATCTTTTCCCGCTTAAAATGATCCACCTCTAAAAATCTTCTTTTAATCAGAATGGGGAAAGGGGGCAAAGGGCAGGTTTAAGAGGGAGAAACTGGGGCCACAATTGGAAGGCAGTGCTGGGGACACCTGTGTGCAGCCTGGTCACGGGATCATTTGCTCATCCTGTGAATTGAAGAGATGTGCTGGGTTCTGCTCCCCTTGAGGGGTGTCTGGGGCTGTGGGAAGGTGTCAGTGTAGAGGGAGGCGAGGACACTGGGCCTCCTAGATACAGCCAACAGGAAGGTGGGCAGAGCCCTCTACGCCTGTACTGAGGTCCCTCCTAGTCAGGCATAGCTGTGGGGTCCAGCAGACTGGGCCACCCATCTGCCCAGGTAGCTGCGGGCCCCTGATGGCTGCCATTTGTAAGAATAGCCATCATGTGGGAGGGCCTGCTATGTGTCGTGTGAGACGTGTTTTCAACTTGTAGGGGGTCCTCTCCACCTGTAACCTTGAGTGGATGATGGCTCCCTAGCCTGGAGGAAAAGCTCGGGGCCAGCCTAGGTTGAACTGCTTGTCCAAGGCTGCCCAGAGCTGCCAAGTTGAAGCTCAGGACTGCTAAGCATGGCAGTCTGGGGGCTCAAGAACCATTTCTAGAGAGCTCCTGGGCCTGCTGACAGCATCGGGAGGGGTGTCTGGCGGGGCAAGGGGACTTTCACAGTCATTAGCCTAAGACTTTCAGGGCCTTACGACACAACCAGCTTTGAGAGGTCACAGTGATAACTCATCCTGGTGGTGACATCCAGCCTCAGTGTGCTGGCTCCCCAACAGTGTCCAGGTCTTGGCAGCTGGAGCTAGCTAATCCAAAATCCCACGGGACTTGAGCTGAGCTCCAAATGCCAGTTTTCAGAACTTACGTTGAGGCCCTGCTGTGAAGCCACCAGGCCTGCACTCTGACTCTGGGCTGTTGGGGGCTGGCCTGGAGGCTGTGACCTGCATGGCACCCACACTGTCTTTTCTGCCACAGCAGTCCCTGGGCCCCTGTAGAAGGCTCCTTCTGCCTGCCTGCACAGAGTGGGGTCCTGGGTACTCCTCAAACCAGCTCAGGGAATGGGCTCTGTTCCCGAGAAGCTTCTCAAATGCTACATCCCTTGTTTAATCCCTTTTCTGGGCACTAACTTTCAGTTTCCTTTCACTGTTCTTTGTCCATTCATTCATTCTCAGAATAGAGCAGTCACTGAGAGGATAGTCATAGAGTTGGATAAAGCTGGCTTGGAAGCCCCTGCTCCTACTTGTGGGCCTGTGGGCAAATTATTTAGCCTCTCAGTTTCCTTGTCTGAAAAAACGGGGATAGTGCTCCTCCCAGGGCTGCCACGAGGGTTAAATGAAATAATGTATGTGGAGCACCTGACACAAGTACGTCCAATGGGTGGTCCCTTCGATGCCTTGTGTCTGTGTCCCTCCCTTGCTCATGCATGCTCTCTCCTTCCTTCCTGTACAGCTTGCTGAAGCACATGGGTGAGTCAGTTGTGGCGCATGTCCCCAGCCTTGCTGGCCTGGATTCTCTTCCTGACCTTTCTCCACGCAAAGTCTGCCCGCCCCAGGCTCCTGGAAGCTCTGAGGGGACCCTCTGGGCATCTGGCCACTGATTGCCCAGGCTCCTTGGAGCTGCCTTTCCCACTGGGGTTCTTAGGCCCATATTGCCATGATTTGTTCCAAATGGGTCCAGCATGCCCCCAGAACATGCTTGCACACACATGTGCACGTGTACGCTGACCCATGAGCAATGTGTGTCTTGGGCACTCAGATGCACTTCCTTCTCCAGGCGCCATTGTTATGCCCAGCCCACACTTTTGTGAATGGCTGAACACACCTCACACTTGCACATCCATGCATACCCTACCCCTGCGTGTTCACACAGTCCATTTATTCCATGCTGTGTATGCTTTTCCTGATGTACACAGGTTCTGTGCCCAGCTGTGTAGCCATCCACCTGTACTTGTGTATTTTTTTTAACACACATATGTAGCATTTACTATGGCCCCATGTGAGTATTTTACAAATACAGATTCATGTAACAACACTGTGAGGTAGTGATTACTCTTAGGCCCGCCTTCCAAATGGGGAAACTGAGGAGTGGAGCAGTTAGGTCACTTGCTCAAGGCCACATGTTAGTACAGGCCGAGGCCAGACTCAGTCCCGGCCTGGCTCCAGTCCAGGCTCAGAAACCTGACTTGGTGGTGTTTCCTTATGAGTGTGCGTGTACACACACCAACCGCACTGTGTGAATGCGTGCGAGCATGGCATCCCCCCCTCAGTGTGCGAATGTGATCACAGAATACTCCTTGTGATCACAGGCGCACACGCCTCATACATGTGTGTGGAGGGACACAGCACACATGCTGGAGGGTGTGCTCGTGTCTTTTATTGTGAAAGACTTTATTTATTTGTTGTTAGAGATGAGGGAGGGAGGGAAAAAGAGAGGGAGACAAACATTGATTGATCGCCTCTCCTACCTGTCCTGATAGGGGTGAACGCGCAACCTAGGCATGTGCCCTGACCGGGAATTGAACTGACAACCCTTCACTTTGCGGGACAAAGCCCAACCAGCTGAGCCACAGTGGAAGACACAGGGCCATGCTTGTGTCTTTATGTACACATCGTTCACATGCACACACATATACACCACTCACCGTGCCCTGCATCTCTGTCCCCAGCGCTGCTCACCCCAGCCTGTAGCTCTCTTTCTGAGGATTCTTCTAGATTGTTCTGTTTCCTCACACTCACCGGTTAGAGAGGGAAGTGACTCGCCCACCAGGGCCACCCATGCTCAGCCCGTCCCTGGTTTGTGGCCTCTGTGTGGGAGGTGGCCCAGACCAAGCTGCTTCCTAGCACCCCACAGCTCTTCTCTCTGCCAGAGCCCCCACTTGACTTCCTTCCCATGCATCCTCACCACTGGCACAGGGCTTCAGCCCCCTAACCCCCAGGACCTGGGAACATCATGCTGGACTGGGCTGGGGACATGGCCACATCACAGGGAACAAAAGTGATTGGTCCAAAGGCTTCCCACAAGTCGGCAGCAGAAAACTCATGTTTCCTCTTCCTAGGCCTTCATTTCCTGGCAGCCCTTCTTGCCATTCGAGTCCTTTTTACCCCATCCACCCCAGCCCCACCGCTGCCCTGGCAGGGCCCCCTGAATCCAAACCATGTCAGGGTTGGTATCTCCCAGTTCTGCCCAGGGCTTGCAGTTGTCACCCGCTGCTTTCAGACTCAAGTCTGGGCTTGTTGGCCTGGGCGAGACTGTCTCCTATTTTGGCCTCATCAGAAACATCCAGACTTGTGGGCTAAGTCCTCCAGTGTCCTTGGCTTGCCCCTCACCCTCTTGGCTCCTTAGCACATTCTGGCTTTTACCTGTCTCTATGTCTTGCTTGGCTGTCCCCTTGGGAGGAGCCCCATCTTTCCTTTTCCAAAACATACCTGTCTCCAGGGAGGAACCCAGTCTTCCCTTTGCGTCCAGCCATCTTCAGTCATTCATTGTCCCTGCTCCTCCTCCCCTCCCTCCCTGTGTGTACCAGCCTCAGCCCCTGACCCCGTTAGAGTTCATGGTCACTGCTGTATGAGCACCGCTGGGTGTGGAGCCAGGGGCTTTGATAGAACTCTTGTAGCTTTGCTTTTGGTATGTTTGCTTCTTTATCAAAATTCCCTCCTCTTCCTTCCTCCCTCCCTTCTTCCCTCTCCTTCCTCCCTTCCCTTTTCCTTCCTTCCCTCCTTCCTTCCCCTGTGTCAAGCCCTGAGCGCTGGCTTCTTTGAAGCCCCACAAATTGAACTAACAAGGGGAAAATGCCAAAAAGATGAGAAAATAGTTGATTGTGCATGTGCCCTCTGCCAATTGGTTAAAAAGTTTTTATGAGCAAATCTGGTGGTTCTCCTTCGGAAAATAAGCAAAGACCAACCACTTCCTGCCACTTCCAGGAGCCACTTAGAGTGCCTGAGCTTTCTAAGACCGACCAAGAAACTGAAACTTCAGGCAGGCTTCCTTCATTTTCCTGGAGAACTCTGCAGTTTGTATTGGTGAAATTCCACTGGGCCCAATGGGGTTGGAGATTGCATTTCAGTCTTGTCTTGCAAGGGAATTTCTGAAATCGAGTAATTTGGCGAGAGAGAAAAAGGGAACTTGGGCTTGTGACGCAGGCCGCACTGCTCTGCTCTTCCTCTGGGGCTGGTGCCTCTCGGTGCTGCAAAGGCTGCACGGCCTCAGGGGACCCAGACCCTTCCTCTGAGTCAGCCGCCTCTTTGGGACTAGATCAAGCTCTGCAAGTGCCTGTGCCCTGGGCTGTCTCAGGGTGCCTTGCCCTTCATACTCTGACCTGAGTCCTGAGTTCCTGAAGGATAGGGACAGAGAACCTGTAGCTCCCCACCCAGAGTGGTCTGCTGTTCTGCTGAGCAATTAGCTGTTGTAATCTTCACAGTAGCCCTATGAGGCATCTACTGCCTAGCCCCATTTGCAGAGGAGGAAACTGAGACCCAGAGGGGTTAAGGAACTTGCCTAGCTGGTAGGGGCCCGGGCTGGGCTTTCCACCAGGGGTCTGGCCCCAGGGTCTGGGCATGCCTCTCTAGACAGGATTGATGAGATGCTGCTGTGCGTCAGCAGGGTGACTGCTAGCCCTGGTTTGCCTGGGACAGTCCCTGTTTACACTTGTAGCCCTGGTACACTTATCAGTCATGCCCCATTTAATTTCATTTCATTCTAAAAGTCTCTCATTTTGGAGGATGGATTACATGGTCAGCTTATGTGTGCACTGAGAACATTCCCGGGAGCATCATGGACCCTGGATCCATGCATGGCATTGGTGGGGGGGGGGAGGGGACAGAGCTACCGAGGACTCAGTTTGTGTAGCTTGGGCATTCCAGTGGTGCCCTCCTCCATCAACTCATTCACCAGCCTTCCCTGGCATCTCTCGAGTGCCAGGCATTAGGGCTGTCGTGCTGGGGGAGGAGCAGGTGATGAGGAGGGAGAGGGAGACAAGACACAGCTAGCAGCTCTGGGCAGTGGAGACCTGCCCTTCTAAGGAAAGCTAAGCATTACTGTTAGGATCATATTCCCATTCTTTGGCAAATTACAGCAATATGTCACTAAGGAGCACATTTTGATTGCCTATTGTTTGAATTTAAAAAAAAAAGAAGGAAGACAAAGGCTTTAAAGTCTTCTGGTTGTGTGACGGAAATTTAGAAGTTTCCATTCCTCAGGCCTCAGGGCAGGGCCAGGGCCCTGGCTGTGCGGGGCCATTGCTGTCCCGTGGATGCCAGGTGATCGGTTTATCCTTGGTCATACCCACCTTGCCTTGTCTCTCTGTCCTTAAGTATGTTTGCAGGGGGTTGTGGGACGTGGCTTTCCCAGGGAGATGGCTGAGCAGCCAAAGGTCTTCTTTGGCCTCCCAGTTGATATTTTATTAAAGACCTGCCCTAGTTCAGCACGTGCTGAATATGGTGGCTAAAGAACCCTGGCTGTGGCTGAGGAGGTGACCAGCTTGCCCTGGTTTGCCTAGGACTATCCCTGTTTTAAAGCTGAAAATCCCAAGTCATAGGAAAACTGGACAGTTGGTTATCCTGCCCTGGACTGAAGGCAGCCCGGGATCACCACATCCATTCTGCTGTGTGGCTGCAGGTGTGGTACTTAGCCACACCGAGTCTCTAAATAGCTTTAATGCTACCTATTTCACAGGGTCATTGTGAGTGTTGCTAATTTATAAGAAGAGTCCAGCACAGAGGCACCTCACAAATGGCAGTGAGCTTGGTTTCATAATGGCTTTAAATTATCCTAAGATTTTCTCCATGGGCTGAGGCAGTAGATGCTCTATCCTCCTTGCTCAGTGTACCACCAGGCTGTCTGCCAGGTCCCAGGCATCCCTCCCCGCTTTAGACGTCAGTCTGTTCACTTCATCTCAGGGTGGGTGTCTGGAAGTGACTTCCGAACCTCAGCCCTCTGCCTTGTCCTCTGAGGTTGCTTGAAGCCTGTGTTTCTGCTTCAGACCCTTGTGCTAATGGTTGGGACTGTGACATAGACATTGTTGCTTGGGAACAGGACAGGGTGTGTATGAGTAGCTGGCGTTCCTCAAGTGCCTTCTTCACACTGAGTGTTGTGATCTATGTGCTTTCAAACCCTCACTTCGCAAATGGAGAGTTGAGACTTGAAAAGGTTACATTATGTCCCCCATGTTAGAAGGTGGCAGAGTCGGGGCACCAGCCTGCCCTGTCTCCCTCCAGAGTGAGTGAGTGGTGCCAGCGAGTGTGTCCTTGGGCCTGTGCTGAGCTGTGAAAAAGACAGGGCACAGAGGGCAAGAGGTAGGGTGTAGAAACTTTTCTAGTCATTTAACATTGCAAAGACATTTTTATTGTATTTTTCAGAAGTATCGATCTGTAGTAGGTTAGCTATTAAAAATAAAAGTTGAAACTGGTCTTTTACCATTAATATTGTAGATGGAACACTGCTGATTTGGCCTGTGCTCTTTAGCCCCTTATATCAGCCAGTCATTTGAGCTTATGCTGCAGTAACAGCTGAAGTTTATTTTTTTATGCTGCATGTCCAGGGCATTTCACCAGAGGATCTTGCTTAGCTCTGGCTGATGGAGATCCCATCTCAACATGTGCTTCCGCCATCATGAAGGTAAAGGCACGCTTGGTACACAGGCATGCAAGTGACACACATCCCTTTTTTCGGGTCACCAGAGCCACACCTATGATTTAAGGGGGTGGGCAGGGAGAAGTGGAATCCTGCCTTGTGCCCAGAAAAAGGAGGAGATCAAGACTGGGAACAGCTACATGGTTATACTTATGCCTGTTCCTGGCCCCAGGTGTGACTGGTCCTCTGGGCTAGGATGGGCTCTCTTAGTCTCAGGGCTATGGGTCTACATTCCGGTTTTTTACGGCAGCACAGTCTGTGGGCCCGGAGCATCAGGTGGGAACCTCTGGGCTAACTTCTGGTTCCCATTAGAGGATAGCTTTAGTGCTTTCTTTGTCTGGGGACTGGAAGTCTTGTGTACTTCCGTCAGGCTGTGTGAAGGAAGAAATTATGAGCAGAGTCAGGAAACTGCTCTGAAACTTTGGCCAAGATAATTTCCCCTCCCGGATCTCAGGTCTCTCCTCAGTGAAACAGTGGCTGATTTAAGGCCACTGTTCGATAATGTGAACTGTCAGTTATTGAGTGCTTACCATGTGCTGGGCTGTACCATGCCGAGCAGTTTACACACGTTATCTTGACTCATCCTCCTGCAACCCCAGTAGATGAAACTATTCTTAGCCTCAGTTTGTGGATGAGGAAACCAAGTCTTAGGTTCAGGGAGCTTTCCCAAGGTCACACAGCTGGACACGGGCTGAGCGAGGGCTGGATCCAAGGTCTGTGTGACTCGGAGCTTGCATTGTGAACCGTTTTGGTGGTACTTACTGAACGGGGGTCGGAGAAAGTAATAAAGAGAAAAGATCCCCAGAGAAATTTTCAACCCTGCAAATGCCCAGTGGGGTTTTGGCATTTATTTTTGAGAGACGGATTCTGGCGAAGTTTAGCCATGTTATTCCACAGGGAAATGTGATCCTTCCTTTTATTGATATTTGCTGTTTTTAACAAACTGTCCTTGTGTTATGGAAATAACATTGGAAAATGGAAAATAGAAATAAAAATTAGTGATGGCTTAAGAATACTAGTTTGATGGGGGAAATGTTTTCCAACTATAAAGATTACTAAGTGGGAGGAAAATAAAGTATATCTTTGAAGTTGAAACAGCCTGAAGTCTTTTTCCTAAATGTGCCCTAAGGTGAGGCCGTTGGTCCAGCCCTGGCTCTCTGGAGGTCTTGGGTACCGACCTCTGCAGATACCAAGGGTCTGTGCAGCCCACAGGGAGTCAGGAGTTCCAGAAACCATAGGCTAGCGCATCGTATCTTCCCCATCTATGTGTTTAACTGGTTTCAGCGGGAAAAGGTTAAGTCATTTAGCTAGGATGTATAAAACATGGCTCACCCTCTTGGAATGAGCATTTTACTTGAGGGGTGGAAAGGTTAAGCAATTTAACTGGTGTGTAATTTATAACAAGATGCCTCTTTCTGGAAGCTCCCATCTTAGAAGAAGATATGGTGAGGGGTGAAAGGTTAAACAGTCTAACTAGGGAGTCATTTAAAATATTATTTTGCTATTAGAGCTGACGCAGATATGGAGTAGAAAGCAAAATTCACGTGGCTTACTGAGATTAAGCACAAGACTCGAGTGAAATTTCCTGGTGGGCTGGATGCGCATCACTGAGTCTTTGTCCTTCTTTATGTCTGGGGTTCTTGGAGGGACAGGAGGCCCGGTTCTAGGGAGGGTTTGTGATGAGGGTGCCAGCAGTGCTGTGAGCGTGTATCCTATTGCTGCCTGGGACACCAGGCCAGTTTTGCGGGTCTTTGAAGGACAAAGCCATCTCATCTTCAAAGGTAGCCTAGGTGTACGCAAACAAATGCATGCATATTTTTATTTCCCTTTGTTTGTTTAAACGAATGACAGAATCTCACATGTTCCCATGCTATTTTTCGCTGAATAATAATGAGGGATTGTTACATATCAGTACAGTTGCCTTATTTTCTCTTTGTGGCTACAAAATATTCTGCTGCATGGATTTGTGTAATCATTCCCTTGTGATTGTTTTTCAGCCCTTTGTTCTTTCAAGTAACGCTACATGTATCTTTGGGATACGGCAAGGGCATCTCTGGGATAAATTCCTACAAGTGGGATTGCTGGGTCAAGGGTTAGATACCTTTGGAATATTGATAGATACTTCCAAACCCTATTGCCCTGAGAAGGTGCCCACTGAGAAAGGTCTCAGGGCTGCTCGCAGTGGCTGGGGATGGCATGCAGACTGAGCAGGTGCCAGGATAGGGATTGTCATCGTATCCTGGGGCCTTTTGTGACATGTGCTTTGTCAGCTATGCAACATAGGTTGGGAAATGCTTAGGAGAACAAATGTCACAGCCCAGACCTAGCCTCCCTTGGCCCCCCGCTGGACGGCCTCTTACAAAATGAAGCACATGTTGCATTCTTGTAGAAGAAGTGGAATTTGGGTATTTGGAGTCCAAAGCCCTGTTCATGCTTAGTGTGAAGGCCTCCCCACCCCCAGGAATGAACTCTTTAATGCAATTCAGGTCCCCTTTGCCTCAATTCAGGTCACTTGCCTAAAGAACAGGGTGAAGGAATTCATTTATTGTTTTGCAAATAAAGGTCACTCTTCAGGGAGAAAAGCCAGCAAATCCCATTGAAGAGCAGGTTAGTAACTGGTTTCTGAAGGTGAAACGGGCCTCCTACAGGCAGGCCCTCTTCTTGCTGGTCATCATCCTCACTACAGTGGCCTCCAGTTAGGTGCATCCTACAGAAGAGCAAATGCCACAAAGGAAGGAGTAGCCCAGGCAGGACTGCCAAGGGTGCAAGCCCACGGCCTTCACTCCTGGCTGCCTCTGGGGAGTCATCCCTGTCGCCCAGGCTCGGTGCAGCACGCAGTAGAGGGAGCGTGGCATTGGAGAGAGTCCCTGGGCTTCAAACAGAGGTGCGCCCTGCGTGCTGCCTGTGTCATCTCCAAGAATGGGAATGGCATTCATGGCAGGGTGGATGCTCAGGGAGTTGTGGTCTGGCTGCCTTTCCCTCCTGCCCTGTTTGTCCATCTCCCTCTGGCCATCCCAAGCAGGTCATCCTAAGCTCTTCCCTTGAGTTAGGGGTGGGCAACTTTCAGGATGGCTCTGGGGCACTGTCTGGACCACCCAAGGGCATGGTCTGACCAACCATCTCTTGGGCCCATGTGCTAGGTCTTACTTCGGACCCAGGGGCCCAAGACTGCTGTCGTCCTGTCTCCGGAACAGTTGGCCCTCCAGGAGGAGGGTACTGGAGCATGGAAGCATGACTGATGGGACAGAGTGGATGGCCTTTCCGACATCTTTGGGATAAGGGCCCTTGTCTGGAACTCTAGGCAGCCTTCTCTCCACCTGGAAGTCCTGCCCCGGAGAACTGTGCCTAATGAGATCTGGCCGGCAGACGGAACCTCATTTTCCAATACATTTTTATTGTACTTTCAGATGGGATGCTTTTCTTGTATCTCTGGTGGGGCATTTGGCAAAGCCCTGCTGGCTTTGGCTTTGACTTCTTGCCCCTGTGAGTGTCCTGTCAAGGCATCTCTGATGGGCATCATTGTCCTTCCGCCATGCTGCCTGCTCCTTCCTACTGCAGTTTATGGCTCTCAAGGTTCCATGGGGGATTAAGAGACATTTGCTGCCTGAGGGCTACACAGGCTTCATTTCCCGGGATCAGCTCAGCTTGGAAACATGTCCATGAGGGATTCGTTGTCTGCAACGTTCTTTCTAAAGGTAACAATGATGAACTCAATTATGATAGAGAGATTACCACCTAACATTGTGGGCCCATGGCTAAGCACTTAGCTTGTATTATTGTATTTAACTCTTACAACGGTCCAGTAAGGACACACTAGTACACGTAGCTCTACTTAGCAGAGAGATTTAGCAACCAAAAGGACATCAAGTAGCAGTCCCACAAGTAGCCAGCAACAGTGCCAGGATTTAAATCCTGGAGGTGTGATCCTAGAGCTGGCTGTCTTCAAAATGATGCTTCTCTACCACTATTCGCTGCTACTGCGTCAGACCAGCCTGAGACTGATGGCTTCTTTCTTCACTTAAAAAAAGAAACTAAATCTTTATTTTGGGAAATTTGAAAACATATACTGGCAAGAGAGAAGAGTAAAATGAAGCCTGTGTATCCATCACCAGTTTCAGCAGTTACCAACTCTCAGCCAATCTGGTCACATAACTGCCCCGAATCACTCCCCTCTCGATGAGCCACTGAATTATTGGGAGGCAAATCCCTGACATCCTACCATTTTATTGGATATTATTCAAGTAGGTATCACTAAAAAATAAGGTACCTTTGAAAAATAAATATAAACGCAATACCATTCTCATGCCTAAGAAACTAGCAATGGTTCCTTGGTATCACATGTCCTGTTAATATTCATGTTTCCCCAATATCGCATAAATGATTTTTGTTGATTTGTTCAAATAAGAATCCAGACATGCTCTGTACATTGTGTGTGCTTAATTATGTCCTTAGGGGTCTTAAATCTCTTTTTGAATCAGGTCATTTGTCCTATGGAATTTTGCATGTTCCTGGTTCTGCTAATGGCTTCCTCATGGTGTCGTTGAACACGCTCCTCTGGGCCCTGTGTTCCTGCACACCATGTGACTTTCCAGTTTGCTCCAGACCTGTGCCGCCCAGCACAGCAGCCAGAGCCACTGAGCACTTGAAGTGTGACTGATCCGAATGGAAATGTGGTTTAAGTGTAAAACACACACTGGATTTTGAAGACTCAGGATAAAGAAAAGGAATATAGACTATTTCACTAATAATTTCTTATATTGATCTCATGTTGAAATGATAATGTGTTGACTATATTGGGTTAGGTAAATATGTGGATGTATTTAATATGTCCTTTCTAGATGGCCCAGGCACTTCCTGTTGCCTCATTCCAGGGGTCTCTTTTGCCTGAGGTCCAGTCTTTCTGGGAGTCATTCACTAACAGGTTCAGGTGCTGGCCACTGACCCATCCATTAGCGTTTCTGCTAATATTTTAGTCATCACCAACGATCATTGCTCAGGTCCGTTATTTCATCAGGGTTGCAAAATGAAGACATTTTAAGTTTACCTTTCTGCCTTCATCTAAGATGGGATTATTATTAAAAGGGCTTCCCTTCATCAGGTAGTCAATACTTGGTTGTTCTGATATTCAGGGTACGTAGGAAAGATGGGGGAAACTTCATTCTTTCCCTTTTCACCAAGGTTCAGAGTAATAAGCTGATTCTGTAGTATCTTCCAAGTGTTTATTTTAACAATTTTTACTCAGTGTGACTTCATGAGTTTGAAGTTGTACTTGATGAGTTTGGATCTTGTGCTCTTACCTTCTTTTTGATGTTCAAATTGTCCCATCTTTGTCCGCAAAAGCCTTTTATTCCAATTTTGTGTCCTCACCTAAACCCTTTGTGAGTCTCCTTTCCTCTTTTCAGCTGTTCAGAAGATTCCTTCCTTCTAGATGAAGTCTTCTTAGAGTGGGGCCTGCCTGCATTTGTCGCTGCTCACCAGGTCCAGATACGGGGGCTTCCTGCCAATGGGCTATTCATGGGTGCCACCTTTTCTCTCTGGACTCATTGCCAAGGTCCCAGCCAGAGGCTGGAGTCCAGCACTGCTGGCTCGAGCCCCACGCATAGTAGGTGTTCCGGAAATGGCTGTCTGGTGAATGAAGGGACGGAAAGCTGATCTGTCACACCACCTGGCGGGACTGCGTTCCTCTCCACTCTGGGATTCTCCAGAGAGGCCAGCTTGCAAATAGAGCTGGCCTTTGATTCTCGGCAGCGTCAGGACACCTTTCCAGGGCTGAGTGTGTATGGAACAGGGGATTAAGCCTCCAGGGTCACGGTGAGGGTGCCGCCGGGAGAGCACCCGTCCTCCTGCCTGGCTGGGTGCGGATGTGTGGGGCACAGGCAGGGGGGTGAGGGTGCGATCTGGACACTTCCCAGGGTGGAGCCACCCCCTTACCATGCCGAGCTCTTCTGCATGGGGTGCAGATGTGGCTGGAGCTGGCCCCTGACTCAATAGCTATATTCCTTCTGGGTGTGAATTTTTAAAATTCCAGCTGTCGGAACCTCCGGCTTGGTTTTCCCTCCACTGACCTGCAGCTTTTGCCCTGTTGTCTTTGTTCCAACAATATTTGCTTTGCTCTCCCGAGCCCTGGCTGCACATTCTTGTCTCCATGGCCCAGCACAATCATGGGCTACAGGGTGGCTTTATGATTTGGCCCCAAAATGGACCACTGGGCCTCTGTTCTGGTTGCTGATGTTAGTTTAAAAAACAAAACAAAACAAAAACCAGTGCCAGCTTTGTTGATGTCCAGAGACTCTTCATCCCCAAAATAATGTGTTTGTTTATGGAGAATGACTTCATGCATTTCCTCTATAAGAGGCTAGAATCCGGTGACAGTCCTGGTCTATTTGAGGGGTGGATTTGTGTCTGGATCTGTCTGGAGGAGGGCAGGTGTTCCAGCCCCTGCAGTGGGAGGTGGGGCAGGCAGGGAGGGTGGAGTGACCAAGCAAGCTTCCTCTTTGGGGAGGGGGGCATGTGACTACCACCAGAGGATCAGGGTGAGAGAAGTTTCCAGAAATGGCATGAGGAGGGAGGAAGGGACAGCCTAACTCGACCTTAAGAACAAGGCTGACTCTGAGGATCAGGAGTGTGATTCTGGAGTGAGACCACCTAGTTCCAACCCACCTAGCCACCTGTTGGTCTGTAACCTTGGACAAGTGGCTTGACCTCACTCAGCCTGCATTTCTTCATTCACCAAGTGGGGGGAGTGAAATGGGAAAGCCCATGTAGAGCCTTTGGCACAGCCCCTGGCACATGGTGGACACAGCATAATGGAGAGCACTGGCTCAGTGGGATTTGTGTGGGCTCTGGGGCCCGAGTGCCTGGGAGTGAGTTCTGGCTCCGTTCTGGCTCCACCACTTATAAGCTAACTACATCTCTGGGTTAGTTTTCAGACTTCCCTTACCTCATTCTCCTCATCTGTAAAATGGGCATCATAATATTTCATACTTCCCAGGTTTACAAAGGTTAAGTGACTTAGAAGGTGAGAAGGATGTAGGATAATAATGCCCGGTACTGTATGTGCTGGGTCAGTGCTAGGCGTTTTTACTCTAGTTAATATTAATACAAATAGCTAACAGGTGAGGCTCCCATGGGCCCAGAGTGGGGCCTTTGCCCCAGTGACGGAAGGGCAAGAGCAGCTCTCCAGAGCATCATCATTTGAGGACCAGGCACTATCTCAGTGAATCTCCTAGCAGCCCTGAAGGGAGGGCATAGCCTTCCTGTCCCCAGAGCTGGAGGCGACCCGACCCACGGCCGGTTCCTGGCAGAGCCAGGCAGCCCGGAGCCCTCGGCCTTTTCCCTGTGAGATCCCAGCTGGACCAAAGCTGGACTCCAGCAGAGAGAAACATCCTGGTCACCAGCCTTTATTCTGTGCCAGGACATGCCAAAGAACCTGACCAGGATTTCAGGATTTGCTGGGCAGGTGTGGCTGAATCATCTCACCTGTGCTTGGAGACCTCAAAGTGACTCGCAGCTGAACAGAGCCCTTGGCCTCCTGGTTCCTGTCCTTGAACCTTTGAGGTCCCTCCTGTTTTGGAATGTGGAAATTGGTCTGGGTTGGGTGGTTTAACCATGTGTGGGGATGTGAGGGGGTAGGCACACCCTATCCTGGCTTCGAGGGCTGGCTGGCGGGCACCACGTGGTGGCTGTTTCAGAGAACACAGTATTGATTTACCATTGAGTGCTTGGCAGTGCATGGCCTGGGTCGGGGTTAATGAGAGATGCATTTTGTCAGTCTGAGAGCGGCCTCCATAGCTCTCAGGAAATCAGTCCTAGGCCTTGGAGGGGAGGGGCTCTGAAATAAAGCCCATCCCAGGCTTTATTTGTTCTTTTAGCAAATGTGTCTCCTGTACCAGGTGCCATTCCAGGTATCGGAGTTTGCTCTACTGGGCTGGGCCTGCTTTCCCCTGTTGCCATTCCTTGCCCTTCCTCTGCTCTGCTGTGCCCAGGGGAAAAAGAGAGTGACCCCTGCAGGCTTCTGTCCCAGATGCCCCTGTTGCTAGGTTCAGCCAGTGGGAGGAGCCAGTAGGGGGCTGGAGGTTTTCTCTCCATCTCTGAGACTGGAGGTCCCTGGTAGCAGCTGCCAATCCCCTGTGGCTCCAGCTTCCAGCTCCCACAGGACAGCCCGTGTTGTGTCCCTAACCCCTGGGCTTTAGGACCTCTACCCCCTCCCTCTATCCCTCTGGTCTAGGGGTGGTAGCAGTTTCGTGCTGGTGCTGAACTCTGGGTCGCCTCATTGTCCCTGTTTGGCTTCTCAGCTCTTCCATTCCTGTGCACCCACTGCCCTGTGTTAAAGCCCCTCAGTTCAAACATTCCAGATGCTTCTCTGTCTTTGTTAGATTCCAAATGATGCAGTCCCAACTTCTGCATGATTTCCAGTCCCATCACTTCACTTCAGGTCAAGGTCATACGTTCTTTTCTCTTTAGAAGTTGTCCTTACACAGAGAACCGTCTCCCCAGCCCCTACCATCTTGGTCCTTGTTGAGGTACCAATGGAATCTCAATCTCCTCTGCTCTGATACTGGTTTTTCCCACCAGCCTCCTGCTAGGGCCTCCATCACACTGGGCAGCTTTCTCTTCCCAAAGAACCACACTCTGGCTCACTGCTTGCCTTTTGAAGGCATGTGCTCTCACTAGGCTTGGAATCTCTCCCCAGCACCCTACCCTGGACACTCTTAACACCTGTACCTTTCTCTTGGTCAGCTCCATCTCAGAACTCAGCTCAGATGTCCCCACTAGCAGAGGCCAGACTGCGTCCCCTAGCCTGGGTATCTCACGGCCAGGCACTCTGTGCTCACTTTGAGCTCATGGCTCCATGGGGCTGGGGACCAGGTGCTCTGCACTGCTGAATCCAGGGGCCTGACAACAGATGTCAGAGCACCTAAAGAAATTCTTCCTTATACACCTAGAGGTATGCCCAAGGATGTGTGAGGAAGCTGAGTAAACAACTAGCGAAGGGTGTCTTAAGTTCATCAGTAAACTAGGTCAACACATTCGTCATGTGGAATTTGATGCGACAATGGAAAAGGAGGGAAATATAAAATGCATTGCTGTGGAAAGCTGTTCAAGACATGTTATTGTTTGAGACACATTTTTACACAAAATACAAAACAGGAATTTTTGTCTTACATATACATAAAGGCCCAGAAAGATGGCTCCAAGGAAACACCCCAAACTGGCAAAAAGGGGCTACCCCTGGGGAGCAGGTGAGGTTGAATCCAGTTGAAGGGGACCCTGTTGCTTTTTGCTTTTTGTATTTCCCTATCATTTGAGTTTTTGTGACAACACTGTGTTATGTCTTAGCTGTGTAATTGCTACGTAAATAATGGGCTGAAAAGGGAAAGAACACCCCCAGATTTAAGCCAGTGTGTCCTAGGAATCTGTCCTCGGAACACCAGGGAGGCTGGCAATGTTTTCTTCAGAAGCAGCTCAGGGCAGTGGCGACACTCTCCCGGGATCATGTCGGAAACGACCCCGTCTTTTGGGAACGCCACTTTTGGAGTTAGGTGCTCTCTGGAGGTTTGGAAGACCCAGTCATGGTGCAGGGCTGGCAGCGGCTTAAACATCTGTTTTCAGCGTTGACCTCTTGCTGCAACAGTAGGAACCTTGTGTAGTTTTTGGATTTTCTAGGAAAATGGACACCAGTGGATTTGTGGAGTTTCTTTGCAGACAAAATAAATAAAAGGATTCCCTTTGAGTGACCCCCATCCCCCACCCACCGTGGTTAAGTGTGTGTGTGTGTGTGTGTGTGTGTGTGTGTAGTGCAGGAGAGAGTGGGTAATGCAGCTGTTTGAGGACTTTCCGTTCTCTGGAAGGCTTGAGCCAATGAGACACTATTTCCTGAATCCCTTTTGAAACTCCATGGCCAAAGCCTATGGATTATCTCATCCCTCCATTTCCTATTTGGCTCTCTCTTTGGTCAAAAGATAGCTGAGCACAGAGAATCTGTCAGGGTTTTGAAAGCATGGCCTGCCCTCCTCTCTGGGAGGGGTCAGCTCACCTGGCCCACTGGCTGCCCTTTGGGTTTGCTGACACTGTGGAGTTGGGAAGTGGAAAGAGTTGTCAGGGTCCCAAATAAAAACAATGGCCTTCTCATGTTGGCTGGAATACAGGAAACCCAGACCTGCCTGGGGAGGGAGGAGGGGACAGGCAAGGGAGGAGCTTTCTGCCCCCCCACCCCCAGTCCCTGGAGGGACCAGACTGCGTTACACTCTCCACCTCTGTGAGGGGCCCAGAGCAGCTGTGGATGAGGTACTAATGTGTGCTGAGTACTGTCCTACCAGGCATGGTGCTGGGCCCTTGGCTCCATACCTGCATTTATTTCTCAACCAGCCCTGTGCCGCAGGCCGGTGTTAGCATCCTATCTTACACCCTAGCCTGCTGGGCTCAAACTGATTAACCGTCTCCCTGCCCCTGAGATTACTGGTCTCACCACTATACCAGGTCTGCTTCAACTGGAGAACAGAGCCTGTGCCCAGAGAGCGTCCCAGCCTCTAGCCCCCTAACTCAAACCTCATGCAGCACAGGAAGTGGTTTCTCTGGTCCATTTCCCACTTAGTCACACCCTGGCTGGGCTTTCTAGCCCCCAGGACAGTCAGGGAAAGAGCACTGCATGGTGGAGGGAAGGACTTTGACTTTGAACCCCCCTTTCCCAGAAGACCTGGCTCCAGTCCTATCTCCTATTTTCTGTCCCTGTGACCTTGGGCAGTCTTTTAACCTCTCTGAGGCTTAGGCAGTAGGATAAACCACATGAGACTCCTAGTATTTGAACACTTAACCTACAAACTGGCACTTTCATATGGCTCCCCCAAATCTGTACACAGTGAAGATGGGTTCATGAGGTGTTAGGACTGCTAGAATCTCATCTCCTCCCCTCGAGCCCTTGGTGTCGAGGGCCTGGTTGCCCTGGACTCTGGTGAATGGGAAGTGAGTTCTGAAATCACTGCCTTAGTATGAAGAGGGAGTATTGAAGTCGTGCCTCCCTGGAAGGCCCTGTCTGCACAGAAGGGGGCCGTTAACCAAGGCTGTCGTATGCCGGATGTGTGGTGGGAGCTGCAGGGATGCGGCTGTGGTGCTGACGCAGATGCTCCTGTGTGGCCAAGCAGGGTTGTTTCAAACAGTGTCATGGGTGACAGGCACAGCCCAGAGGGGCGGGAGGCCTTGGAAGCTGTGCTAGGTGGCCGGGGTCTAATGTTTGTGTTTCATGTAGCTGAGAAGCAGAGTAGTGGGTGGCCAAGAGCTAGGCTCTGGAGTCCAGCTGGCCCAGTTTGAACCCCAGGTCTGCCTCTTGCCTGCTGACAGGAATTTCTTAGTGCCCACGAGTCATTGATTCAGACAGCCCTGCCTACTGTGCTGTGTGACCTTGGACAGGTCACTTAACCTCTTTGAGCCTCATTCCTCTGTGAAATGTGGTAGGAAGTGAGGAATTAGATTTACAAGTAGGGTTGCAGGGGTGGAAATCAGATGCTCCTTCTGGAAGGGCTCTGCCCCATGCCTGGCCTGCTTCAGGACCAGCCACGTGAATGAGTTTGTGGTTTCACTGTGCGGACCCTTTGGTGTCACCTCCTGCCCTCTCCATTTGAGCAGTGGCCATGTGTTGAAAGAAGCATCCACTGGGCTCTTGCCCTGTATGTTTCGCCCTGGAGATTTTTGCAGTCCAGAAACAGGAATGTACTTTAGAAAGGATTTAATTTTGGAGCAAATTAATTCTTGAGGAGCAGGAGAAGGGCTTTCAAATAAAAAAACTAATTGCTTCAGAAGGCTTCTCTTTGTCACTTCCCGTTCCCTGTGACTGTGGACCGCAGGACCCTGTCAGCTCTAAGGCCTTGCAGCAAGCCTTGTTGAGTGCCGTCTGCATCATTGCTAACTGAGCGGATGGTACTGTGCGGTTGCCATGGTAGCAGCAGGATGTGGTTCCTATGGTGATGGTCGGCACTGCAGGAAGACAGCAGAGGTTTTAGTTATCTGGTGGCTCTGCATTTGCCGCCCCCCTGAACAGCACAACACAAGCTGCCCCCACTACCGCTCTGCTCTGTGAAATGGTGACTGCTGAGGTCACCGCCTCCCTGAAATGCCACCGCTGTTTCTTGGAAAGAATGGGCTACACTCCTTCTAGAAGAGGAGGGGCCCAAGTGTCTTCAGGGACACCTCAGCTGTGGAGGGTCTTTATACAGACCCTGAATCCAGTGGGCAGGGTCTGTATGTAGCTCCCACAGAAGCCCCTCCCGCAGGCTCCCTGGAGTGAATTTTTTTCTTGTCCAAGGCTGCCTCTATTTGCAGACATTGGAATGGTGTGCTAATAAGAGGAACCAAGCGATTTTTAAACCTCCTTTCATGCTTCGCATCCAGATTTCAAAATGGCATAGTTTGGGGGTTCACTTGGGTTTTCAAGCATGTGATATTTTTCTTCAGTTGGGGATTGGCTGAAATCAGGGAAAGGAAAAAAGTATCCTGAATGTTTCTTTTCCTTTTTGACATCCAAAATCTTACAGATCGAATTTTTCCGTAGAAAGCATCTGAAATCTCACCGGTCAAATTTCTCCATAGAAAGGCCGGCATATGATACAGTGAAATGTAGTGTACAGAATGTTATTTCTTTTTTAATCTAGAAATTGAGGGAGGGGAAGTATAAGCAGAATTCAAGGGACATTGTTACCCTTTCAGAGTAAATCTGACATTTAGGAGCCAAGTGCCAGTGGACATGCAGGCTGCTAGCTGGTTTCAGTGTTGGGCAATGCTGTCCGTAAATCATACATTTATACTTGATAAGGCTGCCCAAGAGAAAGGAAATGTCAAGTGTTTTTCCCTCTAGCTGAAATCCTGTCAACCCAGTGTGGCAACATGATTTGCTCAAGCTGGCCAGGCGCTCTGATTGGTAGTCAGTGATGTCACTGGCTTTCCTGGCATGTGATTGGTGTATTGGACCCTATCGTCAGAGCCCTATGCCATGCAGGTAGTCATACCTGGATTGAAACGGGGGCTGGAGAGCCCTCTGGACACGTAGTGCTGGTGCCTCCACTGCAGGATACCTAGAACTCCTCAAGTGCCTGTCAGTGGCAGGGCCCAGGGCCAGGCAGACCTTCTCTTTCATACCCGACACAGTCGGAGGTCAGAAGAGTGCCTTCCAGCAGAGCCCTGGGGTGCCTGGACTCTAGATTCCAGTGGGGAGGAATGTGCTTGGAGTGGACACTCCATGATCTGAGGGACTTTCCTTTTTGAGTTTTAAGAATATAAACAAACCAACAAAACCAACCAACACACACAATTTAGGAGACATACCTGCCTGATCAGTAGAGTTTGCACCTGACCACATACAGATGTCAAGGTGACTTTCAGGTTAACCAGTAAACAAACAGAAAGCAGCAACGACATATCCAAACCCCACATTTCTACCACCCAGAATCCACTGTTGTTAATAATTTGTTCTCTTTGCCTTTGTAAGTAAAAGGAGTAAAACATCATCGAAGTTATAGTTACCTTAACAGTCACCTCTAGTTTCCTACCTGCCCCCCAGGGGCCCTTTATGATAAATTTGGTGTGGATCTTTCCATTAGATTTTACATACTCTTACATACACCTACACTTCACTGTAAATGACATATGGCATGGCTTGGTGTATGTTTCTAAAACATGCTTACAACCTGGCTTTTTTCCGCTCTACATTGTGTGCTCCTGTGTGTGAGGTCTGCCTTTGTTGATTGGCACAGATGTAGTTTGTTTCTGGTCATTGCTACAGAGTAACTTTGTGTCTGGCCTCTTGTTCTGTCAGGGTGGTGGCCCCCTGTCTTGTGGTTGGGGACCTGGAGCCCACGATCACTTGGATGCAAGGTGGGCTCACTACTCCACCTCTCCCCCATTTTGGTGGGACTCCAAAGGCAGGGTGCCCCTCATGGCACCTCAGGCCTACCTGGTCCCCTACCAAACAGGTGACTAAATTACAGTCTGATGAATCCAGGTTCCTGAGTCACCCAGTCTAGCCATGTTTGCCTAATTGAGGTCATTGACAACCCTCCCTCCCCACAAAGGGCACTGCGGCCTAGAACGCTGTCTGAGAAGGAAATGGGATGACAGTGCTTTTGTTTAGAGAGTGCTGTGCCCATTTCCCTGACCACCCTCAGCTGCTGGGTGGAGCCCCTGGGAGGAGGATTGCAGAAGCCGCTTTGGGCATCAGCGTCACTCAGCTGAGCACCCTGAGTTGTCTCCAGGGTTGAGTCACATTAGGTAGCCCTCAACTTTAGCTCAGGCACAGCTTTCTCACCCCAGAGCTTGGATATGAGGCTGACCTCATCTCTCGGCTCCCTCCCAGCGTTAGGGCCTCTGGAACCAAAGGTGAGCCTCTTGCACACTAGCAGAAACTCGCCACTGCTGGTTCCTGAGTCATCAGCCTTCTCACCAGGTGTGTGTGTGTACATGTGATGTGGGTGTGTGGGCATCCACCATGGGACAGATTTATTTTTCTGTCCCTTTAACTGTGGCCCCTGCCAGCCCCACTCTGTCAGTGGCTCCTTGGAGATCACTGACGTGTGACTTGGGGTTATCACAGCATCACATGGACACCTGAAAAACTTGGCCCTCTAAATGCAACCCCTTGCTTACAAGGGAAGCCAGTTTTAGGGTCAGACAGAACTTGATTCTTTCAGTCACTCAGCAGTATTTGTTGAGCCTTCCACCTGACCCGCTCTGGGGATCTCGTGGCAAATGAAACAGAGATGGTGTCTGTCGTGCTGGAGCCCGCAGCGTAGTAGGAGCGCGACAGTAAACAGGCAGATACACACAGAGCTGCCGGAGCCCCGCCGTCAGCCTGGCCTGCCAGTCTTGGTGGGGTTAGTTAGGTAAGTCATCTGTAAAGCACAGTCACAGTACCACTGACCTCACGGGGTCACTGGGAAGCATCAGCAAGATAGCGTGCTCATCACGGTGCTGGGGGAGCAACAGTGCCCAGATTGCTCCTGCTGCAGCTAGGACCAGGGCCACCACTTAGAGGTGGAAATCGAGGCCAGAGAGGTGAGGTGACCTGCCCGTGGTGGCACAGTAGCTCTCAAGTCCAGCAATAAGTGGCAGCCCAGTCGAACTCAGGACCACCAGCCGGCTCTGCCCCCGGCCACAAGGGAATCTGTTTCTCTTCTTACTAGCGACAGCGCCTTCTGTGTTTTGCAAGAAATGGTTTTATTTACTTGTTTTTATTGTGGTCAAATATACAAAACAAAGTTTACCATTTTAACCATTTTCAGTTTACCATTTTAACCATTTTAAGTGCACAGTTCAATGGCATTAAGTACATTCGTGCAACCATCTCCACAACTTTCCATCTTCCCAGACTGAAGCTCTGCCCCCATTAAACACAAACTCCCCTCTCCCCTCCCCCAGCTCCCGGCACCCACCATCCTGCCTTCCGTGTCTCTGAACCTGACTCCCCTGGGTCCCTCGTGTGAGGGGTATCATACAGTATGTGTCCTTTTGTGACTGGCCGGGTTCACCCAGCACAATGTCCTCAAGGTCCATCCATGTTGTAGCGTGTGTCAGAATTTCCTTCCTTTTCACGAATAATATTCCATAATGTTGTGCACACCACATTTTGCTCATCCATTCGCTATTGATGGTATTGGGGTTGTTTCCCCCTTTTGGCTCTTGGGAGTGGTGCTGCTACAGACATTTGCATACAGTATCCGTGAGCCCCTGCTTTCAGTTTTCACTGTATTTGGGCATATACTTCGGTGCAGGGAGCGTTTTATCACAGGAAAAAAAATAAAGAGGACAAAAAGAAATCTCCAGACTTCCAGTTCTTATCATCAGATCTGAAGATAGAATTCAGGGCATCTGTGAACTTGGATGTGAAAAAAATAAATGGCATCTCTATGGTCACCAACCTGCAACTGCAATGTAACATCTTCAGTGACAACTGTAGGCAGAACCACAGGGGTATCACTAGTACTTGTGACCTGGCCGCCAATGGAAGTCACAGATTTCTTGCTCCCGTCAGTGTAGCTACCTTGAAATATCAGTCATTCCTCCAAAGTTAGGGTAGTTATCAGACCTACAGCTAGATCTTGTGAACTATTTCTGTATGATTGGTTTCCTTTGTGATCCTGTGAGTTTATTTTATACATTTGAAAAGATACTCCAAGAAGGGGTCCAGATTCTTCACCAGACAGCCAAGGACACCAAGGCCCAGAAAAGGTTAGGAAGACCATGTCCTTTTTCCCCCCCCCGCCACTCAAGTGAACGCATGCTCCCCGGTCCCCTCCAGGTGCCCCTGCAGGGCCGGGAGCAGGAGCCAGGAGCCACAGCAGGCTTGCACCATTGCTTCTAGGCAGCCCGAAGGAGGAAAACTGGTTTCTTTAGCGTACAGTCCTGGGTCCTGGGCTTTTTAGCCTTCCCCCACCCCAAAGATAAGAAGAGAAATTTCACTTAATTACCAGGAATTTTCCCTGTTTCTGGGATGACTTTGGAAGAGTTTCGAGGCTGTCTGGGCTCCCAGGAGTGAGCACACGGGGGCGTGAGCTCTGCAGTTGCGGAGCTGGTTTCGCCGGAGGAGGCAGATGTGTGGTGATGCTGCAGCTAACAGCACTAAGCCAGACACGTCTGAACCTGAAGAGGAATGTGTTTCCTTGGTTTTCACCCACTTCAGAAAATCTGCATTCGCCAGCTCATCTGCCCAAATGAGACGGGGCGGCGGGTGCTGGGAACCAGGTGATGGGGAGGCCAGGCTGAGTTGTTTGAGAAAGTGTCTTCATAGCCAGCATGTGAAAATACCATTTATTATCCATAATAATAATAGTGCTTGCTGGGCGGCTGAAGGAATGGATAGATAGCTGAAGAAGCAAGAATAGGAAAATGTCCCTTGTAGATTCTAGGTGATGAGTGTCTGGGACCCATTATAAGGTCATTTCAACTTTTTCTTTCTTTCTTTTTATTGATGCATTACTTACTTGCAAAGGCACACAACTGAAAGGAATAGATCTGTGAATTATCACATCTCATCCTCTTATGACCCAGGCCATCGACTAGAACATCGTTTGCCTTCCCAGAAGCCACCGTAGGCCCCTTTCAGTAACCACCTCTTGCTCCTCCCGAAAGTTAACTTTCTTGACTACTCTATGTCTAGTTTTTTAAAAATATATTTTATTGATTATGCTATTACAGTTGTCCCATTTACCCTCTTTCATTCCCCTCCACCCTGCACACCCTCTCCCACCCACATTCCCCTCCTTTAGTTCATGTCCATGTGTCATAAGTTCTTCAGCTTCTATATTTCCCACAATATTCTTGCCTTCCCCCTGTCTATTTTCTTTTTTTGTTTTTAATTTTTTTATTTTTAAAATATATTTTATTGATTATGCTATTACAGTTGTCCCATATTTCCTCATCATTCCCCTCCACCCTGCACACTCCCTACCACCCACATTACCCCCCTTTAGTTCATGTCCATGTGTCATGAGTTCTTTAGCTTCCTCATTTCCCACACTGTTCTTGCCCTCCCCCTGTCTATTTTCTACCTACCGTCTATGCTACTTATTCTCTGTACCTTCCCCCGCCTCTCCCCTCCTACTCCCCTGTTGCTAACCCTCCATGTGATCTCCATTTCTGTGTTTCTGCTCCTATTCTAGATGTTTGCTTAGTTTGCTTTTGTTTTAGGTGTGGTTGATAATAATTGTGAGTTTGCTGTCGTTTTACTATACATGTTTTTTATCTTCTTTTTCTTAGATAAGTCCCTTTAAGATTTCATATAATAAGGGCTTGGTGATGGTGATCTCCTTTAACTTGACCATATCTGACAAGCCCTTTATCTGCCCCTCCATTCTAAATGAAAGCTTTGCTGGATAGAGCAATCTTGGATGTAGGCCTTTGATTTTCATGACTTGGAATACCTCTTTCCAGCCTCTTCTTGCCTGTAAGGTCTCTTTTGAGAAATCTGCTGACAGTCTGATTGGAACTCCTTTGTAGGTGACTGTCCCCTTGTCCCTTGCTGCTTCTAGAATTCTCTCCTTCATTTGAATCTTGGGTAATG
>PVKU01011658.1:0-41596 GCA_004027475.1 Anoura caudifer | reverse complement strand
AGAGAGAGAGAGAGAGAGAGAGAGGAACACAGGTACAAAAATGGCAATGAATAAGTACCTGTCAATAATAACCTTAAATGTAAATGGATTAAATGCTCCAATCAAAAGAAATAGAATAGCTGAATGGATAAAAAAGCATGACCCACACATATGCTGCCTACAGGAGACCCACCTCAGGACAAAAGACCTACACAAACTCAAAGTGAGGGGCTAGAAACAAAGTTTCCAAGCAATGGGCAGGAAGAAAAAGTTGGGGTAGCACTGCTCATATCAGATGAAATATACTTCAAAAGAAGAGCCATAAAGAGAGACCCAGAAGGTCTCTTCATAACACTCAAGGGAAGAATCCACCAAGAAGACATAAACATTGTAAATATATATGCACCCAATGTAGAAGCACCTAAATACATAAAGAAAATCTTAGAGGTCTTCAACAAAGATATTGATAGCAACACAATTATAGTAGGGGATCTTAACACCCCACTGTCAAAAATGGACAGATCTTCCAAACAAAATATCAACAAAGATGTTGTGCACTAAACAGCACTCTAGATGAAATGGACATACCTGATATATGTAGAGCCCTTCATCCCAAGGAAGCTAAATACACATTTTTTTCAAATGCACGTGGATCATGTTAAAAGATAGACCACATGATGGGACATAAAACAAGCCTCAACAAATTCAAGAAAATTGAAATCATACCAAGCATTTTCTCCGAACACAAGGGACTGAAACTAGAAACCAAACCCAAGGGGAAAAACCCAAAACCCTCAAAATCATAGAGATGGAATAGCATGTTATAAAACAATGAATGGGTCAAGAATGAAATTAGGGAAGAAATCAAAAAGTTCCTGGAAACAAACGAAAATGAATTCACAATGACCCAAACCATATGGGACACAGTGAAGGCAGTCCTCAGAGGGAAGTTCATAGCAATACAGGCCTACCTAAAAAAGATAGAAACATTTCAAACAAACAACTTAACCCTCCACCTACAAGAACTTGAGGAACAACAACAAAGACACCCCAGAGCATGTAGGAGGAAGGAAATAACCAAGATCAGAGCAGAATTAAATGACATAGAGACTAAAAGCACAATTCTAAGGATCAATGAATCCAGAAGCTGGTTCTTTGAAAAGATCAACAAAATCAACAAGCCCTTAAGCAGGCTCATGAAGAAAAAAAGAGAGAGGACCCAAATAAGCACAATCAGAAATGAAAGAGGAGAGATTACAACTGACACCACAGAAATACAAAGGATTGCAAGAAATTACTATGAGGAACTGTATGCCAAGATATTTGAAAATCCAGCTGCAAAGGACAAGTTTCTAGAAAAATATAATCTTCCAAAACTCAATGAAGAAGAAGCAAAAAGCCTGAATAGACCAATAACAGCAGATGAAATTGAAGCAGTAATCAAAAAACACCTGACACACCAAAGCCCTGGACCAGATGTTTTCACAGGAGAATTCTACAAAGCATTTAAGGAAGAGCTAACCCCTATTCTTCACAGATTATTCCAAAAAATTCAAAATGATGGAAGACTCCCAAACTCTTTCTATGAAACCAGCGTCATCCTAATCCCAAAACCAGATAAAGACACAACAAAGAAAGAAAACTTCAAGCGAATATCACTAATGAACATAAACGCTAAAATCCTCAACAAAATATTGCAAACTGCATCCAACAATACATTAAAAAGATCATACACCATGTCCAAGTGGGATTCATCCCATGGATACAAGGATGGTTCAACATTCGCAAATCAGTAAATGTAATACATCACATAAACAAAAGCAATAACAAAAATCATATGATCAATTCAATACATGTGGAAAAAAGCTTTTGATAAGGTACAAAACCCATTTATGATAAAAACACTCAGCAAAGTGGGAATAGAGGGAGCATTCCTCAACATAATAAAGACCATATATGAGAGACCTACAGCCAACTTCATACTCAATGGGCAAAAACTAAAATCTTTTCCACTATGATCAGGAACAAGGCAAGGTTGTCCACTTTCACCCCTTCTATTCAATATAGTATTGGAAGACTTAGCCACAGTGATTAGACAAGAAAAGGAAATAAAAGGCATCTAAATTGGAAAGAAGGAAAGAAAACTATCACTGTTTGCAGGTGACATGCTAGTGTACATAGAAAATCCTATAGACTTGGCAAAAAAGCTCCTTGATCTAATCAATGAATTTGGTCAAACAGCCGGATACAAAGTCAATATCCAGAAATCAAAGGCATTTTTGTATACCAACAATGAAACAGCAGAAGCGGAAATCAAGAAAAAAATCCCATTTAATAGAGCAAAAAGGAAAATAAAATACCTAGGAATAAACCTAACCAAGGAGGTAAAAGACTTGTGTGCAGAAAACTACACAACACTGAAGAAAGAAATCAAGGAAGACACAAACAAATGGAAACATATACTGTGTTCATTGATCAGAAGAATCAACATCATCAAAATGTCAATACTACCCAAAGCAATTTACAGATTCAATGTAATACCTATTAAAATACCAATGGCATCTTTCACAGACATAGAACAAACACTTCAAAAATTTATATGGAACCATAAATGACCCAAAAAAGCTGCTGCTGCAATTTTGAGAAATGAGGAAAGTAGGACAGATCACAATACTTCATACCAAACTGTATTGCAAGGCCACTGTAATCAAAACAGCCTGGTACTGGCATAAAAACAGGCACATGGACCAGTGGAATAGAACAGAGAGCCCAGAAATAAACCCAAGTCTGTACGGTCAATTAATATTTGACAAAGGGGGCAACAACATAATGTAGCAAAAATAGTCTATTCAACAGGTGGTGTTGTGAGAACTGGACAGCTACATGCAAAAAAAATGAAACTTGATCACCAACTTACACTATACAGAAAAATAAATTCAAGGTAGATAAAAGATTTAAATATAAGCCGTGACACCATTAAAGTCCTAGAGGAGAACGTAGGCAGGAAAATCTCAGACATTTCATGCAGCAACATTTTTACTGATATGTCCCCTAAAGCAAGAGACGTAAAGGAAAGAATAAACAAATGGGATCTCATCAAAATAAAAACCTTCTGCACAGCTAAAGAAAACAATATTAAAATACAAAGAGAACCAAGTGTATGGGAAAACATATTTACCAATGATATCTCAGACAAGGGTTTAATCTCCAAAATACATAAAGAACTTACATGACTCCACTCTAAGAAGACAAGCAACCCAATTAAAAATGGGCAAAGGACTTGAACAGGCACTTCTCCAAGGAGGACATACAGAGGATCCAGAGACACATGAAAAGATGCTCAATGTCGTTAGCTTTCAGAGAGATGCAAATTAAAACCTCAATGTGACACCACTTCACACTGGTCAGAGTGGCCATTATAAACAAAGCAACAAACAACAAGAGTTGGAGATGTTGTGGAGAAAAGGGGACCCTAGTGCACTGTTGGTGGGAATGCAGACTGCTGCAGCCACTGCAGAAAACAGTCATTTTACTTCCTCATACCTGATTTGGATGCTTTCTGTTTCTTTTTCCTGCCTGATTGTTCTGGCTAGGATGTTCAGTATAATGTTGAATAGAAATGGGGAGAATGATCATCATTGCCTTGATCTTAGAGGGACGGCTTTTACCTTTCAACTGCAGAGTGCAGTGTTGCCTGTAAGCCTGTCATATATCACCCTTATTAGGTTGATGTAAATTCTTTCTGTACCTAATTTTTTAGTGTTTTTATCCTGAAAAGAAGTTGAATTTTGTTAAATGTCTTTTATGCATCTATTGAGCCAATCACATGATTTTGATTTTTCATTTTGTTAATATGGCATACCACATGGACTTGCTTGCAGATGTTAAAATACCCTCATCTAAGGAATGAATCCCACTTGATCGGGGTGCATAATATTTTTAATATGTTCTTGAATTCAATTTCTTAGTATTTTGTTGAAGATTTTTTAGTCTGTGCTAATCAGGGATAATGGCTTGTAATTTCCTTTCCTTGTAGTGTCCTTTTCTGAATCCAGTGCCAGGATAATGTTGGTCTCATAAAATTAATTTGGAAATATTTCT
The DNA here is from genome assembly GCA_004027475.1 of Anoura caudifer. Lineage (NCBI taxonomy): Eukaryota > Metazoa > Chordata > Mammalia > Chiroptera > Phyllostomidae > Anoura > Anoura caudifer. Next base: position 37,516 of record PVKU01011658.1, on the reverse strand, counting down.
TCCTGTTCAAAATTATGGAATAGTTGGAGAAAATGGCATTATTTTTTTAAAATATTTTGTAGAATTTACCTGTGAAGCCACTTGATCCTGGGCTTTTCTGTGTTGGGGGGTTTTGATTACTGATTCAATCTACTTGCTCATTATTTGTCTGTTCAGATTCTTTATCTCTTAATTATTTTCTCAGTCTTAGTATATTGTATGTTTCTTGGAATTTATCCATTTCTTCTATTTTATCCAATTTGTTGACACATAATTATTTGTCATAGGCTCTTATGATCTTTGTATTTCTTTGGTATCAGTTGTAATGTCTCTTCTTTCATTATAATTTTATTAATTTGAGTCTTCTCTTTTCTTAGTCTAACTAAAGGTTTGACAATTATATTTATCTTTCAAAAAAACAACTTTTATTTCCATTGATCTTTTCTATTATCTTTCTTGTCTCTATTTTATTTATTTCTAATGTAATCTTTATTTCATACATTCTGCTAGCTTTTGGTTCAGTTTATTGTTTCTTTTCTAGTCCCGTAACTTGTAAGTTTAGATTGTTTATTTGAATCTTTCTTTTCTATTAATGTAACCATTTATCATATAATCATCCCTCTTAGAATTGCTTTTGCTGCATCCCATTAGTGTTGGTATGTTATGTTTCCATTTTCATTTGTCTCAAGATATTTTTGGATTTCTTTTTGATTTCTTCATTGACCCATTGGTTGTTTAGGAGTGTACTGCTTAACTTCCACATATTTGTGGATTTTCCGGTTTCCTCTGTTAATGGTTTCTAGTTTAATACCATTGTGGTTGTAAACAATACTTTGATTTCAATCTTCTTAAGTTTGTTAATACTTGTTTTGTACCCTAGCATATGATATGCCCTAAAAAATGTTCAGTGTGTGTTTGAGAAGCATGTGTACTCTTCTGCTCTTGGATGAAATGTTCTGTATATGCTTATTAGGTTCATTTGGTCCTAAGTACAGCTTAAGTCCTTTACTTCTTTCTTGATTTTCTAGCTAGGTGTCTATCCATTGCTGAGAGTTAGGTATTGAAGTCTCCTACAATTATTGCATTGTCTATTTTTGCCTTCAGGTAGGTTAACAATTGTTTAATATATTTAGAGTATCCCATATTGGGTGCATATATATTTACAATGATTACATCCTCTTGATGAATTAACCCCTTTGTCCTTATCTAATGCCCTTCTTTGTTTCTTGTTACTGTTCTTGCCTTAAAGTCTGTTTTTTTTCTGATATAAGCATGGCTATCCCAGATGTCATTGGTATCCATTACATGTAATAACATCTTTTTCCATCCTTTTAGTTTCAGACTATGATAGTCCTTAATGTATAAGTGAGTCTTTGGGAGTCAGCATATAATTGGGTCTAACTTTTCATCCACTCAGCCACTCTATGCTTTTTAATTGAAGAATTTAAAGATTTATATTTAGTGCAAATATTATTAGGTAAGGACTTATTATTTTGTTAATGGCTTTCAGGTTGTTTTGTATTTTTATGAGATAATTAAAAATGTATTTATTTATTGCAGCTCCTGGTTCCTGGCACAGACTTCTGAAACCCTTTTATTTTTCCTTCACTGATAATGGTACTAGGAGCATATTTTGTTTTAATATTTGGTCTTTGACCTTGGTTCCTGACTTGGAGCTCCTGAAACCCCTTGTAATTTCCTAGGTGATAAGAATGTTTCTTTTTCTAATGAAGCAATTCTGAGTGGGCCCATGGATAACTGCTGGATGAGGGCTTGTCACAAAAAAAGACCAAGCCATTATTAGAAGCTTGGAAATTTCATCCCAATCCCCCATTCTCCTGAGAAAAGAGAACAGCTGAAATTGGAGTTAATGATCAATCATAGTTGAAAGAATTGTTTCATTCTGTAGATCAGTATCACCAGCTGTCTGAGGAAACCTTATTGAAATGGATTGTGAAAATCGCCAATTTGGAGGCTATGTCTCTGGTTTTGAATGCTGCAGAGTGGAAGAGCATTTTTGGGTTGAGCAGGACCCTCAGCTCACTATGGAATAATCACAGATGACTATACATGGTCCAGACACACAATTTCTGAGGAAACAACCAAACTGGTAGACTGGATAAAAGCCAGTATAAGGTGTATTTACTCTGACAAGGGGAACTGTCTGTCTCCCTCTATAAATGTCAAGTGGAACAAGCCAGATGAAGCAGCTGATATATTTTATATGAAAGCCCTTTGAGACTGGGTTTACAATGACTGAGCTATTCACTTACTGAATGTGTCTGTTACTCAGATTGTGGTAAATGTCATGGTTAAGGGGTCCCCTTTCACACAGGTACCTGATATAAACTTTTTAAAAAAGATTTTATTTACTTTTAGAGAGAGGAGAAGGGAGAGAGATAGGGAGAGAAACATCAATGTGTGGTTGCCTCTCACATGCCCCACACTGGGGACCTGGCCTGCAACCCAGGCATGTGCCCTGACTGGGAATAGAACCAGAGACCCTTTGGGTCACAGGTCGGCACTTCAATCCACTGAGCCACACCAGCCAGGGTAGTACCTGACACAATTTTATTGTTGTAAAACTGAAGAAAGAATAGTTCAGGAAACTTTATTCAATTTACTATCTCAACTTCCTATCATGGGCCTTATAGATGCTAATAAAATATTAATTAAATTAATTAATAAGAGAATGGGGAAAGGCGGAGGAAAGAATAAAAAAACTAGTCCAAGCCAGGTGGAAATTTTTAAATGGTTATAAAGGAATAAGGTGACAAAAGGAAATATTGATAATGACAAAATTAAAAGGAAACATAAGGGGGAGAATCACAGGACTCACCCCAGCAGCGTGGAGATTAAAAAATTTTAGATTGTTATTAAGAAATGATATGAGTAAAACAGATATTGAAATCTTTTAATGCAGTATTGCCAAAGGTTAGGCGGGCTGGGGCAGCCCCTGCTGGTCACCAAATATTAAAGGGTTTCAAACAACTACAGTGCATTTCTCTCAGTTTGAAAAAAATTAAAAGCCTGAAGGCAGAGATTGTAATGAGAAACCTGACCAACTACTCATGGCAGTGTGTCAAAAGCAGGTTAATCAAGTTAAAGATTGACAAAAGGACCAGAGTCCTTTGGCTTAATCTATCGTGGGACCCAAAGCCTTTTGTACAAGAGTGAGTAAAATGGTCAGGGGGTGGAAAAGAGGTGTTTCTAGGATTCCTTGACACAGGAGTTCCATGCATTCTGGAACCAAAACCCATTAATGAAGCCATAATGAGCACTACAGTTAGATTAAAAGAACGTATAAATGTGAGAGCTGATGTTATGAAAGTTGGAATGTTTATACAAATTTTGTGTAGAGTGGTTGTGTCTCCTTTACCTGAACGTTATATGGGAATGGATATTATGTCTGGCTGGGGAACACTTCTTCTACCTAGTATTGTAAAACCAAGACCTGTTGTTGAAGTCCTGATTGAGGCTACAGTTAAGGACATAAAGTTTAATGGAATTAGGGTAAAAGTTTGTAGAATTGGTATGTTTGAACAAGCTTTATGTGAACTGACTGTATCACTTTTACCTGATGGTGTTATGGAGATGGACATTGTATCTAACCGGAAATATTTCTTCTATCCAGGACTGTAAATCAGAGGCATGTAAATATTTCAAGCAATATTAGTTGGACATGTTAAATGGGAACTAGTAAGATTGCCTGAGCTCACAGTGTGTGGAATAGAATGTGGTTGGTAGGGACAGATTCTTTGTGTGATAGCCTTATGTGGAGACTTCTAGATTCCTGGAATATTTTGGAACTTTTTAAGGCCCTTCTTCCCCAAAGTATTTCATTCCCCTTCCCTTTCTTTGTTATTGATTTATCATTGATTTATTTTCCATCACTATTTATCCCTCCATATCCTTTAACCTTCACCCATTCCCTCACTCCCCTGAATTTACCACACTGTTGTCTGTGTCCATGAATTCCCCTTTCCTTTTAATCATTTTAATAACATATTGTTATCCGCAACTGTTATCCATTCTCTCACATAAAAGTCACAAAAACCTTTGCATGTAAATGTTTTTGAAGAGTACTTCCCAGGTAGTGGCTTTAGTACTGGATGAGTTCTGAGGTAGGTAAAAGAAATCTTTTGAACCAGTCTTCCAAGGAAAAAAAAAACCCAACAGATTAATCAATGATAATCTTTGCAAATGGGGTCCATTCTATGCCAGTATTGGTACTGGGAATACAAACTAGTAATTCAATCAAGGCTGAACTAAGGAGGAAAAGATGGAACTAGTGTAACTTAAAATGCCACAAAGGGAGATGGAAGATGGTGGTGCGGTAGGAAGGAGCATATTTCACTTCCCCCTACACATGGGAGAAAATCCTGGTCAATTTACATCGGAACAGAGTAAACAGCCATCAGAAACACAGCATATTTGAAAACAGGAGATCAAAAATTGTAGTGGACATTAAAAAAACAGATGGTAAGGAGAGTACTTCAGAATAATAAGAGCCCAAGGGGCAGCGCAGACACCAGGGCTGGGACTGAGGCCCGAGCCACCGCTCGCCAGGCTGACCACAAGATTAGGGAGGGAGCTGGGACAACCGCTCCCTCCCCAGCCAAATAAAGTTTTAGCTGCACTGGGATAAACCCAATTGCTTGAAATCTCACAGAGAGGAGTTAGGGTCTCAGTGGCGGACAAGCTGGGGGTGTGAACACCCATGCATATCCCAGGGAAGGACTGCATACCGGAGCTCGACTGATTGTTGGTGGCCAGTGCCACTGGGACAGCCACACACCTGAGCTCCTGGGGCCTTTGTCTCCCGGCACCCGCAGGATGGCTGCGCGCCTGAGCTTGTGGGACCAACAGCGCCTGGCACCATTGGAACGGCTGCACACCTGAACACATGCCACTGTCTGAGCCTGCCATTGGGGATGATTGCTCGAGGATTGGCGCCCATGTGTGACCGCAGGTGGCTGCGAGATCATAGGCACCTGCATGCAACTAGGGTAGGCACACGCTTCCTCAAAACGTACACCTGAGGCCCTGGGCAGAGAGGCCCAGGGCTACCTTGGAGGACAGTAGCGAAAAGATAACTGAGCGCTGAAAAGGGAGAAAAGCGATACTGTCACCCCTAGGCCATTGCAGCCAGCAAGACCAGAAACACCAGCTCAGCAAGATTGAAAACAGCAAGACTTGTTGGTTTTTTTAATTTTAATTTTTTTCTTTTTTCTTCTTCCTTTTTCTTTTCTTTTTTCCTTTTTTCTCTTTTTAAATTTTAATTTTTTTCTATTGTTTTTTCATTATTTTTATCTTTTTTTACCCCTCAATGCCCTTTGCTTCTTGTATCTTCTTTCTTGTGTTATTCCTTCTTCCTTTCTTTCCAATTTTAGCTCTTCATCCTTCCTCTTTTTTCTTTTCTTTTTCATTCTTCTTTCTTCTCTTTCCATTTTTCCTCTTTTCTCTTTTTAAATACCCACAAGTAAGACAAAAACAAAACAAAACAAAACAAAACAACAACAAAAAAAACCTGAAACTGTGAAAAAAACAGAGTTGGTCCCAAGGAGGGGGCATTTCAACAGATAAGACACTGGAGCCTGTGAACATCAGGATACCTAAAGGAGACAGCACCACTGAAACTCACAGGTATTCTACCACCGAAGTTCACACCATAAACCCAGGGAGATAGAACAGATCACTTTAAGAAGCTAAGACTAATAAGAAGAGTCTCACAAACAATGGGAAGACAAAGAAACAATCCCTAAATGAAAGCAAAGGAGAAAGCCCCAGAAAGAATGCTAAATGAAACAGAGGCAGCTCAACTGTCAGATTTTGAGTTCAAAACAATGGTGGTCAGGAAGCTCCATGAGCTCTCAATGAGCTACTGGAAACTACAGGGAAGCTACGAGGAACTCACTGCAGAGTATATCTACATGAAAAAGGAAATAGAAACTACCAACAAGGACCAAGAGGCAATGAAGAGAACAATTTCTGAACTGAAGAACAAAGAAGAAGGAATGAAAAGCAGAATTGATGAAGCAGAAGATCAGATTAGCAAGTTGGAGGATTAAGTAGAAAAAAACAGCCAGAAAGAGCAAGAAAAGCAAAAGAGGATCAAAAAGAATGAAGGGGGATTAAGAGAAATGCAAGACAATATGAAACATAATAATATCCATATAATAGGGATACCAGAAGAAGAAGAGCAAGGGATAGAAAACCTATTTGAAAAAGTACTGATGGAAAACTTCCCTAATTTGATGAGAGAAAAAGTCACACAAATCCAGGAAACACAGAGAGTCCCATTCAACAGGAACCCAAAGAAGCCCGCTTCAAGACAAATCATAATTAAAATGACAAAATTCCAAGACAAAGACAGAATCTTAAAGGCAGCAAGAGGAGAAAAAGGAATAACATACAAGGGAGCCCCAATAAGGCTGGCAGCTGACTTCTCAATGGAAATGCTCCAACCTAGAAGAGAATGGCAAGAAACATTCCAAGTAATGAGAACCAAAGGCCTGCAACCAAGACTACTTTACGCAGCAAGGCTTTCAATCAAGATAGAAGGCCAAATAAGGAGATTCCTAGACAAAAGAAGTCTCAAAGAATACACCTCTACCAAACCAGTTCTGCAAGAGATGCTGAAGGTACTGTTTTAAGGAAAGGAAGGAAAAGGGAGAGAGAGGGAGAGGAACATAGGTACAAAAATGGCAATGAATCAGTATCTATCAATAATAACGTTAAATGTAAATGGATTAAATGCTCCAATCAAAAGACATAGAATAGCTGAATGGATAAGAAAGCATGACCCACACATATGCTGCTTACAAGAGACCCACCTCAGGACAAAAGACCTACACAGACTCAAAGTGAAGGGCTGGAAACAAAAAGCCGGAGTAGCAATACTCATATCAGACAAAATAGACTTCAAAAGACGAGCTATAAAGAGAGACCCAGGGGTCACTTCATAATACTCAAGGGAAGAATCCAGCAAGAAGACATAAGCATTGTAAATATATATGTACCCAACATAGGAGCAACTAAATGCATCAAGAAAATCTTAGAGGACTTCAAGAAAGATATTGACAGCAATACAATTATAGTAGGGGATTTTAATACCCCATTGTCAAAAATGGACAGATCTTCCAAACAAAAAATCAACAAAGATACTGTGGCATTGAACAACAGTCTGGATGAAATGGACTTAACTGATATATATAGAGCCCTTCATCCCAAAGAAACTAAATACACATTCTTTTCAAATGGACATGGAACATTTTCAAAGAGAGACCACACGATAGGACACAAAACAACTTCAACAAATTCAAGAAAATTGAAATCGTACCAATATCTTCTCAGACCACAAGGGACTGAAACTAGAAACCAACCCCAAGGGGAAAAACCCAAAATCCTCCAAATCATAGAGATTGAATAGCATGTTATTAAACAATGAATGGGTCAAGAATGAAATTAGGGAAGAAATCAAAAAGTTTCTGAAAACAAATGAAAATGAACTCACAACAACCCAAAACTTATGGGACACAGCAAAGGCAGTCCTCAGAGGGAAGTTCATAGCGATACAGTTCTACCTAAAAAAGATAGAAACATTTCAAACAAATTAACCCTCCACCTACAAGAACTTGAGGAACAACAACAAAGCCAGCCCAGAGCAAGTAGGAGGAAGGAAATAACCAATATCAGAGCAGAATTAAATGACATAGAGACTAAAAGCACAATTCTAAGGATCAATGAATACAAAGAAATACAAAGAATTGTAAGAAATGACTATGAAGAACTGTATGCCAAGAAATTTGAAAACCTAGGTGAAATGGACAAGTTTTCAGAAAAATATAATCTCCCAAAACTCAATGAGGAAGAAACAGAATGCCTAAACAGACCAATAACAGCAGATAAAATAAAGGTGTAATAAAAAAACTCCCAACACACAAAAGCCTGGGACCAGATGGTTTCACAGGAGAATTTTACAAAGCATTTAAGAAAGAGCTAACCCCTATCATTCATAGACTATTCCAAAAAATCCAAGAAGATGGAAAACTCCCAAACTCTTTTTATGAAGCCAGCATCATCCTAATCCCCAAATCAGATAAAGACACAACAAAGAAAGAAAACTTTAGGCCAATATCGCTGATGAACATAGATGCTAAAATTCTCAACAAAATATTGGCAAACTGCATCCAACAATACATTAAAAAGATCATACACCATGACCAATTGGGATTCATCCCAGGGATGCAAGGTTGGTTCAACATTTGCAAATCAGTAAACCTAATACATCACATAAACAAAAGCAAAGACAATAATCACATGATCATATCAATAGATGCAGAAAAACCATTTGATAAGGTACAGCACCCATTTATGATAAAAACACTGAGCAAAGTGAGAATAGAGGGAGCATTCCTCAACATAATCAAGGCCATATATGAGAGACCTACAGCCAGCATCATACTCAATGGGCAAAAACTAAAATCTTTTCCACTAAGATCAGGAACAAGACAAGGTTGTCCACTTTCACCACTTCTACTCAATATAGTATTGGAAGTCTTAGCCATAGCAATTACACAAGAAAAGGAAATAAAAAGCATCCAAATTGGAAAGGAGGAAATAAAGCTATCATTGTTTGCAGATGACATGATAGTGTACATAGAAAATCCTATAGACTCGCCCAAAAAGCTGCTCAACCTAATAAATGAATTTGGCCAAACAGCAGGGTACAAAGTCAATATCCAGAAATCAAGGGCATTTTTGTATACCAACAACAAAAGAGCAGAAGCAGAAGTCAAGGAAAAAAATGCCATTTGATATAGCAAAAAGAAAAATAAAATACCTAGGAATAAACCTAACCAAGGAAGTAAAAGATCTATACTCAGAAAACTACACAATGCTGAAGAAAGAAATCAAGGAAGACACAAACAAATGGAAACATATACTGTGTAAATGGATTGGAAGAATTAAAATGTCCATATTACCCAAAGCAATTTACAGATTCAATGCAATACCTATCAAAATATCAATAGCATATTTTACAGATATAGAACAAACACTCCAAAAATTTATATGGAACCATAAACAAACTCAAATAGCTGCAGAAATTTTGAGAAAGAAGAGCAAAGTAGGAGGGATCACGATACCTGACACCAAACAGTATTATAAGGCCACTGTGATCAAAACAGCCTGGTACTGGCACAAAAACAGGAACATGGACCAGTGGAATAGAGACAGAGAGCTCAGAAATAAACCCAATTCTCTATGGTCAATTAATATTCGACAAAGGAGGCAGCAAGTTAAAATGGAGTAAAAGTAGCCTCTTCAACAAGTGGTGTTGGGAGAACTGGACAGCTACGTGCAAAAAAATGAAACTCAAGCACCAGCTTACACCATACACAAAAATAAATTCAAGGTGGATAAAATATTTAAATATAAGCCGTGACACCATTAACGTCCTAGGGGACAACATAGGCAGGAAAATCTCTGACATTTCATGCAGCAACATTTTTACTGATATGTCCCCTAAAGCAAGGGACATAAAGGAAAGTATAAACAAATGGGATCTCATCAAAATAAAAAGCTTCTGCATGGCTAAAGAAAACAGTATTAAAATAAAAAGAGAACCAACTGTATGGGAAAACATATTCGCCAATGATACCTCAGACAAGGGTTTAATCTCCAAAATATATAAAGAACTTACAGGACTCCACTCTAAGAAGACAAGCAACCCAATTAAAAAATGGGCAAAGGACATGAACAGACACTTCTCCCAGGAGGACATACAGAGGATCCAGAGACACATGAAAAGATGCTCAATATCGCTTGCTATCAGAGAGATGCAAATTAAAACCACAATGAGATACCACTTCACACCTGTCAGAATGGCCATCATCAATAAAGCATCAAACAACTAGTGTTGGAGAGTTTGTGGAGAAAAGGGGACCCTCGTGCACTGCCGGTGGGATTGCAGACTGGTACAACCACTATGGAAAGCAGTATGGAATTTTCTAAGAAAACTAAAAATGGATCTACCTTTTGACCCAGCAATTCCACTGCTAGGATCATATCCTAAGAACCCTAAAACACCAATCCAAAAGAATCTATGCACCCCAATGTTCCTAGCAGCACAATTTACAATAGCCAAGTGTTGGAAGCAACCTAGGTGCCCATCAGTAAATGAATGGATCAAGAAACTTTGGTACATTTACACAATGGAATTCTATGCAGCAGAAAGAAAGAAGGAGCTTCTACCCTTCGCGACAGCATAGATGGAACCAGAGAGCATTATGCTAAGCGAAATAAGCCAGGCAGTGAAAGACAAATACCGTATTATCTCCCCTTTAACAGGAACCTAATCAAAAAAACAAACAAACAAGCACAATATAACCAAAGACACTGAAATTGAGAAGAGGTTGATAGTCACCAGAGGAGAGAGGGGAGGGACTTTCAGGGGGACAGGGGAAGGGTTTGGAGCAACAAGTATAAAAGACACATGGACAAAAACTATCAGGGGTGGAAATGGGACAGGGGTCGGGAGGGCTGGGGCGGTGGGCTGGAATGGGAGCAAAAGACAGAAAACTGTACAAGAATAACAATTAAAATACATTTAAAAAATTAAAAATAATAAAAAATAGATTAAGCCCCTCCAAAAAAAATGCCACAAAGCTCACTGCAATTAGCAAGATTCAGCAGTTTTTCTTGAGTAAGTGCTGCCTGGGTTTTTGCAAGTTTTTGGTTAGTTTTCAGAGTTCCAAAAATATTGATTCTGACAGGTATTTCTTGCCAGTTCTTTGGTTGCTTTTATTGGGGAGTAAACTGAAGTTTCTTCCAGTGCTTCTTTGTATACTATATTTCTGCACACATACTTTTAATTAGAGTGAAAAAAGCAAACACAATTATGAACCAATAGGTTGTTTTCCAAATTCTCTCTTCAAATTCTCTTTCTTTCATAAGAAAACATTCTCACACTGTCAAATTTGGTGGCAAAAACAAGTAGACAAGGCAAAAGAGATGAAGGGAAAATCTAGGAATGAAGATTGAATGATTTTGAAGTATGATTAGACATAAAAACCACAAAGCCCTAAACATTTAGAGATAGCCTGTGCCCTTGTCTCTGAACTCAGCAGCTGAAGTGAAGAGAAAAACATGACTAGTACAATGTCAACAAATGTCCATGAAATTATAACAAACCAGGTTCTCAGAAATATACTTTTTCCAGCACTGATATCTGAAACATCTCTTCCATAGGTCATTGAAAGAGAACAATTGGGAAATAAAATAAATGAAGTACTCATTATATCTTCACAGTGATTACAGCATGTTTTGTAAGAGTATTCTTGAAAAGAAATGAAGAGGGGAAAAAGTCTAATGGTATAAGGCCTTAGATGCACTCAGCTTAGTAATAGTAACTCCATGAATAGACTTCACATATTAATCCAGGTGAAAAGCATTTTGTTTGTCCAGTTTGATGCATTTCTCAAACCTTTTGGTCTCAGGGTTGCTTTTAAAATGATTGAGGATTCCAAAATGTCTTTATTTATGTGGGTTATATCTATCAATACTTATTCTGTTACAAATTAAAATAACAACTTGACAAATATATCCTTGTTAGTTTATTTAAAAATGATAAATCCGTTGCATGTTAACATATAGCACATTTTCTAAAACAAAAAATTTAGTGAGAAGAATAAAATTGTTTTACATTTGGCAAATCTCTTTAATGTCTGGTTTAATAGAAGTAAGCAGGGTTCTCATATTTGCTTCTGCATTCCAGCTGCTAAAACACATTTTGGATAAAGTATATGAAGAAAATCTGGCATCACACAGATATGTCATTGGAAAATGAAAGAGTATTTTAAGATCCTTTCTGATCATTGTGGATATTCTTTAATATTACAACAAAATTTGCAAAGTGACTATTTCAGGTTAGTTGCAATGTGGAATCTGAAAGTGTATTAATAAGCTCTTTATATATTGTTACATTTCAACCCATTGCTCTAACTTGTACTTTGAATGGATCCTTTTCCTATGAATGATTTTGTAATGTCATACATCGGTAATTCGGAAAATACTGGTTCACTCAGTTATATAGATCTTCTAAATTCTGATACATTTTATTATGCAATATCTAAAACCCATATTAATTAATACCACCACCTATTTCAGGAGAGGGTCTTTAAGTATTGGGAAGCTGTCAAGCTCAGTAGCAGAAACAAGTTTCCCAAATTTTTGATTTTCAGTTTAAGTTCAGATTCTATCATTGGGAACAAATACTATGAGTTGTTTTCCTTGAAATTACAGGGTCCTTTTGTTCATTTTGAAGAAAATAACTGCCAAATACTTATATCTAAATTACTGTATTTTGGCAGTCAGTTGTTCTTTAAAGTAAAAATGGTGTTCAAAGAAATAAGAAACTAGTTTCACTCATAAGTCAATTGCACAAGTGCTTTTCCTAGAGATAAACATTATGCTTCTGTGTGTTGTGGAATTGCTTTATTAATGCTTTCCATGTTATCACAGTGTATTGTTTTGTGTATTCAAAGCATGAGATAGAATAAAATTTGTTAACTTTAACTTAGCACCAACATATTCTTTTGAGGGTTCTGGCCAAGATGGAGGCATAGGTAAAAATGCTTTGCTTCCTTGCACAACCAAAAGAAGGATAATAACCAATTTAAAAACAAAACAAAAACAGAACTTCCAGAAAATCAAACTGAATGGAAGTATCACAAACAAGGAGTTAAAGAAACATTCATCCAGACTGGTAGGAGGGACAGAAACAGACAGCCAGGGCAAAGAGAATGTGTAGCAAAGCTTCACACTGCATGGGCGAGGTAGAGACTGGCTCACCAGGTGGTCCCATATTTATGCACACATAAGCTAGGAAGAACAACTGGGGAAAGAGAGAGACTGCAAAACCTAGGATTTCGCTGTGAGATACTCTCACTAGAGACTCAAAACCTCTGGCTATAAAAATCTGTGGGGGTTGCCACCAGGGGAGAAACTCCCAGTCTCACAGGAGAGTCTGTTGGAGAGGCCCACAGGGTCCTAGAATATATACAAACCCACCCACCTGGGAATCAGCATCTGAAATGACACAGTCTGCTTGTGGGAAGTGAGGGAAGTGATGGCAAATGGGAGGAGTGCCAAGCAAGCAGCCTTGTTCCCTCTCTGACTTCTCCCTCACAGACAGCACCACAACGCAGCAAAAAGGGTTGCCCCACCCTGGTGAATACCTAAGGCTCTGCCTCCTTACAACATAACAGGTGTGTGGAGACAAAGAAATATGGCTCAAATGAAAGAATAGATCAAAACTCCAGAAAAAGAACTAAGCAATGAGGAGATAGCAAACCTATATGATGCAGAGTTCAAAACACTGGTAATCAGGATGCTCATAAAAGTGAGTGAGTTCAGGTTGGAAAATTAAAGAAATGAAGGCTACCCAAAGTGAAATAAAGCAAAATATGCAGGGAACCAAGAGTGAAGAGAAGGAAAACAGGACTCAAATCAATGATTTGGAGCAGAAGAAAGAAAGAAATATTCAACCAGAACTCAAGGAAGAAACAAGAATTCAAAAAAATGAGGAGAGGATTAGGAACCTCTGGGACAACTTTAAATGTTCCAAGATCCAAATCATAGGGGTGCCAGAAGGAGAAGAGGAAGAACAAGAAATGGAAAAATTACTTGAACAAATAATGAAGGAAAACTTCCCCAACCTGGTGAAGGATGTAGACTTCCAGGAAGACCAGGAAGCTCAGAGAGTCTCAAAGAAATTGGATCCAAGAAGAAATATACCAAGGCACATCATAATTAAGTTACTCAAAATTAAAGATAAGGAGATAATCTTAGAAGCAACAAGAGGAAAGGAGAGAGGTACCTACAAAGGAGTGCCCATAAGACTATCAGCTGATTTCTAAAAAAAAAACTTTGCAAGCAAGAAGGGCCCAGGAAGCCGTATTTGAAGTCATGAAAGGCAAGGACTTCCATCCAAAATTACTCTATCCATCGAAGCTGTCATTTTAGAATGGAAGGGCAGATAAAGTATTTCCCAGAGAAGGTCAAGTTAAAGGAGTTCATCATCACCAAGCCATTATTATATGAAATGTTAAAGGGACTTATCTAGGAAAAAGATCAAAACTATGAACAGTAGAATGACAACAAACACAACTGTCAACAACTGAACCTAAAAAAAAACACAAAAAACAAAATAAGCAAACATCTAGAACAGGAGCAGAATTGCAGAAATGGTGATCACATGGAGGGTTATCAGCGGGGAGGAGGAGGGGGTGGATGGGGGAGAAAGGTAGAAGGAATAAGAAGCATAATTGGTAGGTACAAAACGAACAAAGGTAGGTTAAGAATAGTATAGGAAATAGAGAAGCCAAAGACCTTATATGTACAATCCAGGGACATGAACTAAAGGGAGGAATGCAGGATTCTGGGGGGGGGGCGGGTACAGGGTAGAGGCAGCATAAAGGGGAGAAAAAGTTCAGACAACTGCAATAGCATAATCAATAAAGTATACTTAAAAATTCTTTTATTTATTTATTTATTTTAAATATTTTATTGTTTATGCTATTACACTTATCCCAATTTTCCCCTTTTATTCTTAAATAAAAATTTATTTTTGTTTTGGTTGCTTGTGTTTCTGTTTGTTTGTTTGTTTCTTTGTTTACTGTGATGGTTAGCAGTAAAGAACATGAAGATAATAACTAATAATATTTAAGATCAAGCTAAATATTTAACATCAAGCTAAGATGTTAGCTTAACATCTTAGCTTAACATCAAGCTAAGATGTTAGCAGCTTACCTTTAGATTTGCACCATTCATGCAAATGTTAACACAGTGAAAAAGGAATTAGTAATCTTAGAATCAATTAGTATAATTATATATTGTTATATATTTAGAATAATTAGGTTGGGTATTAATATGCAAATGGAATTGTCCATGGGAACCATCTGTAAAGGTCTCTGTAGAGCACTCTTTGAGAACTTTTGATCTAGAGGAAAGGTTGGGCTACATATCCACCAGGTAATTAAGTATATTAATATAATTTTTGTTATATATATATTTGGGTAGTACAATATAGTAAAATTTTATTTTCACTTATTTTTTAAATATATAATCTTTATTACATTTTTTCAGTATCATTTAGTTCCCTCAAACTCTGCTCCCCCCAGAAATCACCACACTGTTGTCCATGTCCATGAGTCGTTTTTCCTTTTTGTTCAATCCCTATAAAATTTTAAATTGAACTTTCTGTTTTGAGATCACTGAAGATTCACATGCACTTGTAAGAAATAATGGAAAGAGATCCGTATGCCCTTTACTCCATTTCCTTTAACGTTAACATCTTGCAAAACTATAGTACAATGTCACGACTAGATTAATGATACTGATACAATCAAGAAAGGGAACAGTTCCATTACCAAAAGAATCCCTTGTGTTGCCTTTTTATAGTCATGCTCATTTTCTTCCTCCCCATTGCCTCCTATCTTCCATCTCTGACTCCTGGCTATTATCGATCCATTTTCATTCTATATTTTGTCATTGCAGTAAGGTTGTAAGTGGAATCATATAATATGTAACCTTTTGACATTTTCACTCAACATAATTCCCTGGAGGTTCATTCAATACATGTTGTGTGTATTAATATTTTATTCCTTTCATTGATGATCAGTATTCCATTGCATGGATATACAGTTAGTTTATCCAATTACCCTATGAAAACTTTTGGGTTGTTTTTACTTTTTGATTACTTCAAACAAAGCTGTTATTAAAATTCATATACAGGTTTTTGTGTGAACATAAATTGTCATTTCTCTGAGATAAGTGCCTAATAGTACAATTTCTGGGTTGTATGGTAATTACATGTTTGTATTTTAATAAACTGTCAAACTACCATTTTTCATTCCCACCAGCAAAGTATGAGTGATTCACTTTCTCCATCTCTTTGCTAGCATTTAGTGTTTTCACAATTTTCTATTTTAGCCATTATGATAGGTGTATATTTATACCTCATGTTTTAATTTACATTTCTCTAATAGATAATGTGGAACATCTTTTCATGTGTTACTACAATTTATAACAATTTATATAACTTGTCATCAAAATGTCTGTTCATGTCTTGCCTATTTTCTAATTGGATTGTTTCTTTTTATAGATAAGTTTTCAAAGTTCTTAATTATACAAACTTGATTTTGTTTTTTTCTTCTAAATTTTTTTACTTTCACATTTTACACTTATATCTGTGATCCATCTTGAGTTATTTTTATAAGATATGAGACTTACATTGAAGTTAATTTTTGCCTATGAATATCCAATTGCTCTACCACCATTTGGTGACTAACTTTTGTACCTTTGTCAAAAATCAGCTTAACATATATGAGTGGGTCCATCTCTGGGTTTTCTATTCTCAGCTGAGCTATGTATCTACCTCTCCACTATGACCACACTGTCTTGATTATTCTAACTATATAATAACCTTTAATATCAGATAGAATAATTCCTCCCACTTCACTCAATTTTTTTAAAAGATTAATTTAGTTATACTAGGGTCTGTACTTTCCATTTAAATTTTACAATAAGCTGGGCTGTCTACAAAAGCTTTCTACTATTTTGGTAAAAACTGCATTAAACCTACACACCTATTAAGGGAGAATTGACATCTTTACCATGTTTTTTCTTTCCACTCCATAGATATATCTTTCCATTTATTTATATCTTTGATTTCTTTCATTAACACTGTAATTTTCAGAACAGAGATTCTGTACATTTTTCTTAGGTTTATACCTAAGTATTTTATTTTATTTGGAACCTACCAATTTACATGGCCTGGAAACATGTTACCAGATTATCTCTCAGTCCCCTTTTCTTGTTAAATAATTTTAGAGGCTATTCACTAATACAGAGCTTTAAAGTATTTTATTAAGATATAATATGTGTTCATAAAAGTGGAGAAATAATCAGTGAATTTTCACAAACAGAGCACATCCATGTATTTCACAATTAAATCAAGAAATAGAACATGACCAGCATACTCAGAGGTCCTTGTTTCTACCTGCTTCCATTGACTGCCATTCCCAAGGTAACCATTAAACTGTTTTTAATAGTGTAGACTAGTTTACCTATTCCCTTTTGTGTCTGGACATTTTTGTTCAACACCCTGTTCATGAAATCTACCTGTTCTATTGTGCATAGTTATAATTTGTTAATCCTCATTGTTGCACAGTATTATGTTTTGTAAAAATATCACAATTAATTAATCCATTCACTCTGCATGGGCATTTAGGCATTGTATTAAGCAGGGTTTTCTAGAGAAACAGACCCAATAGATGTGTGTGTGTGTGTGTGTGTGTGTGTGTGTGTGTGTGTGTGTACAAGGAATTGGCTCATATGATTATGGAAGCTGACAAATTCCAAGATATGCAGGTTAAGTCAGCAAGTTGGAGATTCTACAGAGCCAGTGGTATAGTTTCAGTCCAAAGCATAGCAGCCTCAATCCCCAGGAAGAGCCAATGTTTACATTAAAATGTGAAAGCAGGAAAAACACCTATATCCCAAGCAAGAAGTCAGGCAAGAGGAATTATTTCTTCCTTGGGGGAAGGCCAGCCTTTTTGTTCTATTCAAACCTTCAACTGATTGGATATGGCTGACCTGCATTAGGGAGGACAATCTGCTGTACTCAGTTTACCAATTTAAGTGTCAATCTTATGAAAATCACACTCATAAAGACACCCAGAATAATATTTGACCAGGTATATGAGTACCCCATGTCCTCATAAAGTTGACATATAAAATTAACCCCTACAGGTATTGCATAGTTTGGGCTAATATGAGTATGCTGCTATGAAGCTTCTTGAATATGTCTTTGGGTGAATATATGTGTGCATTTTTGTTGAGTACATATCTAGGAGTGAAATCACTGTGTCATATTGTAAGCATACATATACTCAGCTTTAGCATATATAGCCAAAGAGTTTTAAAAAATGGATTTGTAAATTTACACTCTTAACAGCAACATATGAAAGTTCTGGTTGCTCCACATACTTGTGATGTCATAATACTTAGCATTTTTTCTCATTCTTTTTTTAATGTTTTATTGTTTATGCTATTACAGTCCTCCCATTTTTCCCCTTCAAACCCCTAACACTTGGCTTTTTTTGTATTTTTTATTTTAGTCATACTGATGAGTTTATATAGACATTGCATTGTAGCATCAGTTTGCATTTCTTTGATAAAGAAGTTGAGCTTCTTTTGATATCTAATAGCTCTTTTGTTAAGTTCTTTTGTAAAGTGTCTGATCAGATCTTTCCTTTTCTTTCAAATTCTATTTAATTAATTATGCTGTTACAGTTGTCCCAATTTCCCCCCCTTAGCCTCTCATCCAGAACCCCCCACTCCCTCAGGTAATCACCACTCTTTGTTCATGTCCATGGGTCATACATATAAGTTCCTTGGCTGATCCATTTTCTGTACTGTACTTTATATCCCCATGACTATTCTGTAACTACCTATTTGTACTTCATAATCCTCTCATGTCTTCACTCATTCCCTCACAGCCCCCTCCCATTTGGCAACCATCAAAATGCTGATCATAACCATGAGTCTGTCTCTGTTCTTCTTGTTTGCTTAGTTTTTTTAGACTCAATTGTTAATAGATATGTATTTTTTGCCATTTTTGTTTATAGTTTTTATCTTTTTCTTAAATAAGTCTCTTTAGCATTTCATATAATAATGGTTTGGTGATGATAAACTCTTTCAGCTTTTTCCTGTTTGGGGAGCTCTTTATCTTCCCTTTAATTCTAAATGATAGCTTTGCTGGGTACAGCAATCTTGGCTATAGGTCTCTGTTGATCATGACTGTGAATATTTCTTGTCAATCCCTTCTAGCCTGCAAAGTTTGTTTTGAGAAATCAGCTGACACTCCTATGGGAACTTCCCTATAGGTAACTAACTGCTTTCTCTTGCTCCTTTTAAGATATCTCTTTATCTTTAACCTTTGACTTTTTAATTATGATGTGCCTTGGTGTGGGCCTGTTTGTGTCCATTTTATTTGGGATTCTCTGTGCTTCCTGGACTTGCATGTCTTTTTCCTTCATCAATTAGGGAAGTTTTTTTCATTCTTTTTTTCAAATAGATTTTCAATTTCTCTTCTCCTTCTGGCACCCCTATGATGCAGATGTTGGTATGCTTAAAGTTGTCCCAGGGGCTGCTTACATTATCCTTGTTTCTTTTGGACACTTTTTTTCTTCTTGTTGCTCTGATTGGGGTTTTTTGTTGTTGTTGTTGTTTCCTTATGTTCCATATCATTGCTTTGATCCTTTGCTTCACCCATTCTACTGTTGATTCCCTGTACATTGTTCTTTATTTCCATTAGTAAATCCTTCATTCCTGCCTGGGTGTTTTTTATGCTGTTGAGTTACTCACTAAGTTCCTTGAGCATCCTTATTACCAGTGTTTTCAATTGAGCATCTGATAAATTGCTCATCTCCATTTCATTTAGCTCTTTTTCTGGAGTTTCTATCTGTTCTTTTGGGCTATGTTTCTTTTTCTCCTCATTTTGGCAACCTCCCTGTGTTTGTTTGTATGTATAAAGTGGAGCTCCTATGACTCCTTGGCTTGACAGACAGGCCTATTGTAGTAGGTGTCCTATAGAGTCCAGAAGCACAGCCTCCTTATCACCCATGCTGGGTACTCAAGGTGTGCCGTTCATGTGGGCCACTTAGCTAGAGGCACAGTTGCTGTGGGCTCACTAAGGCTGGTTATGCCTTGTTTGAGAGGATTTAGGAAGATGTAAAGCTTGAACCAAGACCATCCATTCACGTGGAAAAGCCACTGTTAACATCTTGGGTAGGCCATAAATTTGGTTGGGCAGAGCCTCAGGGATTACCAATGGTGGTACAATCTGTGTTAGCCAGGTTGATGGAGTCTCAGATATGGCCCCCACCTCCCAGCTCTGTGGCTCTGCGATGGGAGAACTCAGAAAAGGAACAATGGTCTCTGTTTTCCTTTCTGTCTTGGGGAAAGCTGTCTCTAAGTTCTCATTCTGATGCCAGACACTTCAGTTCCTCCCTATATGCCACCGGTGCCCTTCAAGCCACTGCCCCAGTACTGGAACTCAGAGGGGATGAGTCTGAGTAGGTGAGTCTATGTGTGGGTTCTTTAAGAGGAACTGCCTAGGACTCCAATATTCCTTTCACTGACTCTATCCCCACTGGTTTTTACACCCAGAAGTTATGGGGGCTTATCTTCCTGGCACTGGAAACCTGGGCTGCAGGTCTTGGTGTGTGGTAGGACCCCTTACTCCTGAGATATCCCTCCCAAATTTCTATCCACCACACAAGTGTGTGGGATCAGCCTATTCCTCATATCTGCATCTACAACCAGTCTGGATGGATGCAGTTTCTTCTGTTCTGTATTTGTTGGACTTCCATTTGCCTTGATATCTGATGCTTCTGAGTGACAGTTGTTCTATATTTTAGTTGTAATTTTGATGTAGTTGTATGAGGAGTTAAGCCATATTTACCTATACCTGCATCTTGACTGGAAGTGTTGATCAGGTCTTTTGCACATTTTTCTTTTGTGTTGTGTGTCTGTTTCTTAGAAATGTATAGGAATTGTTTATGCAATCTGAATAGGAATCTTTTGTCAGCTATAAGTACCATAAATATCACCTCCGAGGCTGCAGCTTACCTTTCACTACCTTAACAGAGGCTTTTCATGTACAGAATTTTCTAATTTTTATAGAGTTCATTTTATCATTCCCCCCTTTATGTTCAGTGCTTTTAGAGTCCTGCTTAAGAAGTTATAAGGTTCTTTTTTTATTTCCTTCTCTTTCCCAAAACAATGGTTGTTCAAGAAGGAAGGTTGGGTTAGGTGGTATTTGAGCTCATGCTTGCATATACCTAAACCTACAAATACCTCTAGCACTGGGAGCTTTGTGCTAAATCAAGCCTTACCTTGCTTAGCTTTGCCCCTGCCCATGGTAATTTCTCCTTCTAATGGCAATGTTTCTGCATCTCATTAATTGTATTAATCTCTTCCATCCCCATTTTATGAAATATGTCTGTATGCATCTAAACCTCCAATTCTGTACAATGCTCCAAAGTTCTTTGCCATTGAACTCCTGAGATCTAGGTCAATTGTGAAATGGTATATGGATTTAGGTGTTCCTCAGCAAAGCCTTTAAATTAAGAAAACTTTACTCCACCCAGGTCATTGAGGAATTTGGATATGCTGCCTAATTGTACCAGCTACCATATTTAAGTGTCACCTCTAGACAAACAAACACACTCTCATACACATATTTCTCTCATGATTTTTTAATTTTTTTTATTGTTTTAATAAGAGCATAAACAGCTCTTTTAATCTAAAAATTTGGGTATAAAAGTTCTATAAATAACAATTGATGCACCAGTACAATTAGGGAGTAAAATGGAAAGAATTATGATGAGAATATTTCAGTAATTATGATATATATTAGGAGTTCCCTATATTCCAGTAATCCTTAGCAAGGAGCTAAATGTTTGGAACAAGGTAGAATTGAAAAAAAATTATTAAAAAGGGGAAGTGAAAGAGAGAACAGAAAAGGAGGGCCTAAAGGGATAATAATCAAACCTAAATTGTGTTCCAGAAGATCACTTAAAAATATTTGGATACTGGAGTGTAATTTTCCCTGTCAAATAAAAAGTTAGACAAAGCAGTGCAGTAGGTAGGGTAGCCTACCAAATTTTACTTAACACACAATATAGCAACAATAGTACCATGTCTTGGCTTTGTTCCAAGTTTCACAAAGGTGTTGATATCCCAGTGTTTGGGCCTAAATTCATTTAAGCTAAGCAACAAAGCTTAAATTTCATAGAGACCTGAACCCAGAGAGTCATCACCTATGAAAGAGGAGGAGGTAGGAAATGTAACCTCATGGCAACAAGGGAATAAATAATTCTGTAGCTGGAAGATGGGAAGAAAGGTGACTTGAGCCTGTGTTTTCTCCAGATCCACTATGACCAGTGGGAGGGAATGCCATGAGTGAGGGATGCAGTAAATTAGCCATCACTGATTGACCCAGGCAGCTATGGTGGGAACACAGATGTCAGCAGGTAACTTCAAGCTATTTGGAAAGTGTCATCTACTTGTCACTTCTCTGTAGGTTTGATCTAGTTTTAAGGAACTGAGCATCTAAATTAAATCAGAGTTGATAGATACCATAATGCCTCTAGTTTATTAATTCTATGAAGATTTAAAGCAAATTTACCAAAGTCTCAATTAGATTCTTGAAATTCCAAATGTATCAGGCAAACACTCAGTTTTGGCAAAAACACATTAGTCACACCCACATGCCCTTCTGCACACCCAGCTGTCAAATTGCTTAAATTCCTAAACAATCAGTATCTAAATTAAATAAATTAAGCTCATTTACTTGTGCTTAAGTTTTAAGACTTAAGTGCACATCATTGCTTCCAAATTTTATCAGTAAAAAACAAGTAGTTTGTTTGATGTTCTATACACACACAAACACACAATAAAATGAATTTTTAAGATGATACTATGTAAATGTCAGACAAAACCAAATGTAAGCATGCTTGTAATCAATAGAATTACACAAAGTACATGCTATGGTAATAATATGTATCATTTATGAAGAAGAATGCCTACAGAAGGTGAAAGAGAAGATGGCAAAGAAAAATGTATGCCATTCACTGCAGGAAAAATAGGTGAATGTTACAGTTAACATTCACCAAAAATGTATCCAGGGGTACATTTGGAAACTAGCTTTCCTGAGGTCCTGCTACACCATGAAGTGAGAAGCAAGAGGACATTCCCCTCCAGAATAAGGCTGTCTCTCCCTATCATCTAGTCTAGCAGTTCTCTGTGGTCCCTGGAGACCAGTGTCAGCAGCATCAGCAGCATCTGGGAACTGCAAATTCCTGAGTTATAACCTCTATTACAAGAAATGTTAAAGAGTTTTCAAAAATAGAAGAAGGAGAAGGAAAAGGAGAAGCAGAAGGAGAAGAAGAAGGAGGAGAAGGAGAAGAAGAAAGAAGAAGAAGAAGAAGAAGAAGAAGAAGAAGAAGAAGAAGAAAAAAATGAATTCAGTAAAATAGTAAGATACAAATTAAATATTCAGAAATCAGTTGCATTTTTACACACCAATAATAAAATGTCATAGATGTAAACTAAGAAAATAATCCCATTTACAATTCCATTAAAAAACATACCTTGGAACAAATTTAATCAAGGACACATAGACCTGTAATTGGAAAATTATAAGACACTGAAAAAAATAAATTGAAGAAGATACAAATAGGTGGAAGCATATACTGTGTTTATGGATAAAAAGAATTAACTTCATTAAAATGTCCATGCTACCCAAAGCAATCTATAGATTCATTGCAATTCCTATCAAGACACCAATGGCATATTTCACAAAACTAGAACAAATATTCCAAAAAAAAATTTATATGAAGCCATAAAAGACCCTAAATAGCCACAGCAGTATTACAAAAGAACAATGTTGGAGGAATCATATCAAAATACACTACAATATGATACTAATCAAAACAGCATGGTACTCTAATAAAAAGAGATAGATCAATGGAACAGAGATCCCAAAAATAAACCAATGACTTTATGTTCAATTAATATTTGACAAAGGAAGCAAGAACATACAATGGGGTAAAGATAGTCTATACAATAAATGTTGTTCAGGAATTGGACAGATGCATGCAAAAAAATGAAAGTAGACCACTTTCTGATACCATACACAAAAATAAACTCAAATGGATTAAAGACTTAAATATAAGAGTCAAAAACCATAAAAATCCTAGAACCAAACACAGGCAGTAAAATCTTAAACATTTTTTATGGTAATATTTTTTCTGAATTGACTTCTCAGGCAAAGGAAACAAAGAAAAAATAAACAAATGAGAATACATCAAACTAAAAAGTTAAAGAAACTCAGCATAGCAAAGAAAATCATTAACAAAATACAAAGACAGTCCACTGAACGATGGAATATATTCACCAATGATACATCTGATAAAGGGCTAATATCTAAAATTTATAAAGAACTCATATAACTCAACACCAAAAAAATCCAATTTTAAAAATGGGCAAAGGACCAGAATAGATGCTTCCCAGAAGCAGACATGCAGATGCCCAATAGACATACGAATACGTGTTCAACATCACGAATCATCAGAGAAATGCAAAGTAAAACCACAATGACATAACACCCCACACCTTTCAGAATGGCTATCATCAATAAATCAATAAACAGCAAGTGCTGGTGATGATGTGGAGAAAAGGGAACATTCATGCACTATTGGTGAGAATGCACATCTGTGCACTCATTGTGGAAAACAGTATGGAGTTTCTTTAAAAAATTTACAAAATGTGACAAGTGGAAAGATGGCTGAGGAGTGAGTAGAAGCCACACTAACCTCCTCCCAGGACCAATCTGCAATTACAACTAAATTGTGGAGAAATAACCCAGAACAAACAACTGAACAATAGCAAGAGAGAAGCCTTATAAGCTCAGACAGAAGAACCAGCTTTGGCACAACCTGTCTGGTAAGAAGTGCGGTGGAGACTTGAGAGGACTGGCTGGTTGCCCACAAGTGGCAGTGCCAGAAGGGTAATTAAGCAGCAGGTCAGACCCCCCTGAGAAGAATGGGCTGTAAACCCTAACCTGGGATCCCCAGCCAGAACACCAGAGCCCAAAAAGGACACAGATAACAGCAGGCAGTGAAAAGTGGCAGGGTTACTTTCTGCAAGAGACTGATGGCTGGAGATGCAAAGAGCTGTTTAAAAGGCTAATGCACAAATTTTCATTTGCTGTCACTTGCCTGGGGTTCAGGCAAATGTGGGAGCAGAGTAGGCTGGAGATGCCTGAGGAGATACTGGGGACTAAAGCTGTGGGGAGAGTGCTGAGTGCCGAGAGAGTAGCTGCAGGGAACCTGGTGCTGAGTCATTCCCCGAACAGTGGCAGCCATCTTGCTCAGGCAGACTACTCCCCTCCCAGCAGCAGCAGCCTGAGGGGGAACAACAGCCCCCCCCTCCCCCGCAAAAGAGACTCTACACTGGCTCTGTGGTGCTTAAGTCTGACTGCTCAGTACAGACAGACTAAATTAATACCTAAAGGTGAAGGCCATAGACGTAAATCCCTGGAAAAGGGTGAGGGGCAGAGTGGGCTACAGATGCTTGAGGAGAGACTGGGGACAGAAGCTTGGAGGAGAGAACTGAGACAGTGACCACCAGGATCCTGGTACTAAGTCATCTCTAATACTGCTGTAGCCATCCTGCTCAGGTACACCACTCCCCTTTGAGCAGCAGCAGCCTGAGGGGAAACAATAGCCCCAACCCCAGGAGGCATTCTGCCCCACCATATGGAGCTTAATCCTGACTGCTGAGTGCAAAGTGACTAATTAACAACTGAAGGAGACAACTATACACAGCAAGTCTCTGGCAGTTTCAGAGCAGGCTGCCTAAGGTCAGACAGAGCCAACATCTGACACCACCAGAGGCGGATCTAGAAAGAAAAAAGTGGTAAATACTAAAGGCTACCAAGATAAAATCCACTGTGGTCTTCTCTATGATCAGCAATATTTTCTTTCATGCATAACTTTTTAACGTTCATTTCTTGTCCAAAAAGTTTGTGCATAATAAGTCACTATAACCAATACTATGTTTCTCTCCTTTCTTATAATAGTCTTAATCTCTTTACATTCTTATTAATACTGGTTCATTTGCTGTTGATGCTGAGATTGTGTGTTGGGGGGATATTTTTGTGGACATGGGTTTGTTCCCTGGGCTTTGTGGTTTTCTTCTGGCAGTACCTGCACAACAGCATGCAAGATATGGTGGGCAGAGTGACCCTCAGTCAAACAGCTGGAGGGGTGGACCTGCCAAAGAACAACCCAACAACAATCAAAACCAAATTACATCCTGAGAGCCAACATAAAAGGCATCCCAAGAGCAGCAAGTTCAGGAGGTCAAGGAAACTGCACCACTGAATCTCACAGGTCTCCTACCATACAAGTTCACACCACAAACTCAGAGAGTCAAAACAGATCAAGCTAAGAAACAGAAGCTAACAAGAAGAGTCTCAAAAACAATGGAAAGACAAAGAAACAAACCTAAAATGAAAGGAAAGGAGGAAGCCTCAGAAAGAATGCTAAATGAAATGGAGGAAGTCAACTATCAGATACTGAGTTCAAAGCAATGGTTATAAAAGGAAGCTCAATGAGCTCACTGAAAATTACCAAAAATTACAGGGAAACTAAAATGAACTAATTACAAACTATATCAACATGAAAAAGGAAATAGAAACCATTAACAAGGGCCAAAAGGAAATGAAGAACACAATTTCTGAACTGAATAACACAGTAGAAGGAATCAAAAGCAAGCTAGATGAAGCAGAAGATTGAATCAGCAAACTAGAGGACAAGTTAGAAAAACCATCCAGAAAGAGAAAGAAAAGGAAAAAAGACTCAAAAAGAATGAAAAGTTGTTAAGGGAGCTGCAGGACAACATGAAATAGAATAATATTTATATAATAAGGATACCAAAAGGAGAAGAAGAGCAAGGGATAGAAAACCTGTTTGAAAAAGTGATAATGGAAAATGTCCCTAATTTGATGAGAGAAAAAGTCACACAAATCCAGGAAGCAGAGAGGGTCCCAATTAAGAGGAATCCAAAGAGGCCAACTCCAAGACACATCATAATTAAAATTGCAAATTTCCAAAACAAAGAGAGAGTCTTAAAGGCAGCAAGAGAGAAAAAGGAACACATAAGGGAGCCCTGATAAGGTTAGCAGCTGACTTCTCAATGGAAATGCTCCAAGCTAGAAGAGAATGGCAAGAAACAGTCCAAGTAATGAGAACCAGAGGCTTGCAACCAAGACTACTCTGTTCAGCAAGGCCCTCAATTAAAATGGAAGGTGAAATAAGGAGTTTCCCAGACAAAGGAAGGTTCAAAGAATACACCTCCCCCAAACTAGCCCTGCAAGATATGCTAAAAGGATTGCTTTTAAAAAAGGAGGAAAAAGAGTGAGAGAGAGAGGAAAATAGGTAGGAAGGAAGTAAACTGGCATTGAATAAGTATCTATGAATAATAATCAAATAAAAATGGATTAATGCTCCAATCAAAACACATAGAGTAGCTGAATGGATAAGGAAACATGACCCACACATATGCTGTCTACTAGAGACCCACCTCAGAACAAAAGACCTATACAGACTGAAAGTGAAGGGTCAGAAAAAAAATATTCCAAGCAAATGGACATAAAATAAGTCAGGGTAGCAATACTTATATCAGAAAAAATAGACTTCAAAAGAAGGGCCATATAAAGAGACCCAGAAGGACATTCATACTACTCAAGGTAAGAATCCATCAAGACATAAACATTATAAACATATATGTACCCAACATAGTAGCTCCCAAATATACAAGGAAAATCTTGGAGGACTTCAAGAAAGATATTGACAGCAACACAATTGTAGTAGGGAATTTTAACATCCCACTGTCAAAAATGGACAGATTGTCCAAACAAAATATCAACAAAGATATTGTGGCATTGAACAATGTCCTAGATCAAATGGACTTAACTGATATATATAGAAGCTTTCATCCCAAGAAGTAAAATACCCATTCTTTTCAAATGAACATGGAACATTTTCAAAGATAGACCACATGATAAGACACAAAGCAAGTCTCCATGAACTCAAGAAAATTGAAATCATATCAAGCATTTTCTCCAATCACAAGGGACTGAAACTCGAAACCCACCTCAAGGAAAAAACTCAAAAACACTCAAATTCATGCAGATTGAATAGCATGCTATTAAACAATGAATGGGTTAATAATTAAATCAAGGAAGAAATCAAAAAGTTTCTGGAAACAAATGAAAATGAACTCTCAACAGTCCCAAACTTACAGAACACAGGGAAAGCAGTCCTGAGATGGTAGTTCATAGTGATATAGGCCTAACTAAAAATGATAGAAACATTTCAATGAACAACCTAACCTTATATCTAGAAGAACTGGAGGAACAACAACAAAGACAGCCCAGACCTAATCAAAGGAAAGAAATAACCAAGATCAGAGTAGAATTGCACAATATAGAGACTAAAGGAACTATTTGAATGATCAATAAATCCAAGAGTTGGTTCCTTGTAAACGTAAACAAAATTGACAAGCCTTTAAGCAGAGCTATCAAGAAAGAGAGAGGACCCAAATAAACATAATCAGAAATGAAAGAGGAGAGATTACAGATTACAACTGATACCACAGAAATACAAAGGATTGTAAGAAATTACTATGAAGAACTAAATGCCAAGAAATTTGAAAATCTAGGTGAAATGGATAAATTTCCAGAAAAATATAATCTTCCAAAACTCAATGAAGAATAAGTAGAAAGCCTAAACAGACCAATAACAACTGATGAAATTGAAGCAGTAATCAAAAAACTACAAAAGCCAGATGGTTTCACAGGAGAATTTTATAAAACATTTAAGGATGAGCTACCCCTATCCTTCATAGACTATTCCAAAATATCCAAGAAAATGGAAGATTCCCAAACTTTTTCTATGAAGCCAGCACCATCCTAATACTGAAACCAGATAAAGAGATAACAAAGAAAGAAAACTATAGGCCAATATCACTGCTGAACATAGACGCTAAAATCCTCAACAAAATATCGGCAAACTGCATCCAGCAATACATTAAAAAGATCATACACCATGACCAAGTGGGATTCATCCCAAGGATGCAAGGATCATACAATATTTGCAAATCAATAAATATAATGCATGACATAAACAAAAGGTAAGACAGAATTCACAGGATTATGTCAATAGATGTGGGAAAAGCATTTGATAGGGTATATCACCCATTTATGAGAAAAACAATCAGCAAAGTAGGAATAGAGGGAGCATTCTTTGACATAATAAAGGCCATAAATGAGAAACTTACAGTCAATATCATACTCAATGGGCAAAAACTAAAAGCTTTCCCACTAAGATCAGGAACAAGACAAGGATATCTGCTATCACCACTCCTACTCAACATAGAATTAGAAGTCCTAGCCACAGCAATCAGATGAGAAAGAGAAATAAAAGGCATCCAAATTGAAAAAGAGCAAGTAAAATAGTCACTCTTTGCAGATGACTTGATAGTATACATAGAAAATATTATAGACTCCATGAAAAAACTCTAGCTAATAAGTGAATTTGGCAAAACAGCAAGATACAAAGTTTGTATTCAGCTATCAAAGGCATTTTTGTACAACAATGAAATATCAGAAACAAAAATCAGGAAAAAATCCCATTTGATATAGCAACAAGAAAAATAAAGTACCTAGGAATAAACCTAACCATGGAGGTAAAAGACCTATATTCAGAAAACTTCGAAAGACTAGAGAAAGAAATTAAGGAAGACACAAACAAATGGAAGCATGTACCATGTTCATGGATTGGAAGTATTAACACTATCAAAATGTCCATAGTACCCAGAGCAATTTATAGATTCAGTGCAATCCCTATTAAAGTACCAATGACATATTTCACAGATATAGAACAACCATTTCAAAAATATATATGGAACCATAAATGAACCCCAATAGCTGCAACAATTTTGAGAAGAACAAAGCAGGAGGGATCACAATACCTGATATCAAACTGTATTACAAGGCCACTGTAATCAAAACAGTCAGGTACTGGCATAAGAACAGACACAAAGACCAATGGAACAACAGATCAGAGAGCCCAGAAATAAACCTAAGTCTCTATGGTCAATTAATATTCAATAAAGTGGGCAGAAACATAAAATGGAATGAAAACAGTCTCTTTAACAAATTGTGTTGGGAGATCTGGACACCTACATGCCAAAATATGAAACTCGATTGCCAACTTACACCATACACAAAAATAAATTCAAAGTGGGTAAAAGACTTAAATATAAGTCATGACAACATAAAAGTCCTAGAGGAGAACATAGGCAAGAAAATCTCAGATATTACATGCAGCAATATTTTCACTGATATGTCCCCTAGAGCAAGGGACATAAAAGAAAGAATAAACAAATGGGATCTCATCAAAATAAAACACCTCTGCATGGCTAAAGAAAGGAGCATTAAAATGAAAAGAGAACCAACCATATGGGAAAACATATTTCCCAATGATACCTTGGACAAGGGTTTTATCTCCAAAATACATAAAGAACTCACACAACTCCACTCCAGGAAGACAAGCTACCCAATTAAAAAAACGGGCAAAGTACCTGAATAGACACTTCTCCAAGGGGGACATACAGAGGACCCAGAGACATATGATAAGGTGCTCAGCATCAATAGCTATCAGAGAGACACTAATTAAAACCACAATGAGATACCACTTCACACTGGTGAAAATGATTATCATAAACAAATGAACAAACAGCAAGTGTTAGAGAGGATGTGGGGAAAAGGGAACCCTGGTGCACTGTTGGTGGGAATGCAGACTGGTACAGTCACTGTGGAAAACAGTATGGAATTTCCTCAGAAAACTAAAAATGGAAGTGCCTTTTGACCCAACAATTCCACTGCTGGAATTATACCCTAAGAATCTGCAAACACCAATCCAAAAGAACCTATGCACCCCAACGTTCATAGCAGCACAGTTTACAATAGCCAAGTGCTGGAAGCAACCTAAGTGCCTATCAGTAAATGAATGGATCAAAAAACTATGGTACATTTACACGATGGAATACTACGCAGAAGAAAGAAAGAAGAAGGTCCTACCCTTTGTGACAGCATGAATGGAACTGGGAAGCATTATGCTAAGTGAAATAAGCCAGGTGGTGAAAGACAAATACCATATGATCTCACCTATAAATGGAACCTAATCAACAAAACAAAGAAGCAAGCAAAATATAACCAGAAACATTGAAATTAACAACAAGCTGACAGTAACCAGAGTGTATATGGGAGAGGATAATGAGGGGAAGGGGGAAGGGTTTTCAGGAACATCTAGAAAGGAAAGATGGACAAAACCAAAGGTGGGTAGGATCAAAGGTGGGAAGTGCGGATGGCTGGGGTGGGGAGGAGTTTTCGGTGGACAATGGAGACAGATGTACTTGAAGAACAATAAAAAAAGTTTAACAAAATAATAATAAATTTTCAAAATGCAAATGCCTTATAACCCAGAGATTCCAATTCCAGGAATTAATGCAAAAGAAACTGAAACATTGATTCAAAAGAACATATGTATCCTTATTTTTCATTTCAGTTATAATTACAATAGCCAGTATTTGGAAGCATCCCATGTGCCCATGATTAGATGAGTAAATATAAAAACTGGTACATTAACACAATAGATTATGACTCAGCTGTAAAAGTGAAGTAAATCTTACCTTCTGTGATAGCATGGATGGACTTGGAGAGTATTATGCTGAGTTATACAAGCGAATCTGAAAAAGCCAAATACTATATATTTCATTTCATGGTGATTACCAATGGGACATTGGGGGTATGGGAATTAGAAGTGGGTAAAGGGGGTATAAAGGTTGATAGAAGATGACTTGACTTTGACTGTAGAAAGTACCAATAATAACAGATATCCTCATGAAAACTAGACAACAGACTCACCAACATAGTTAGATACACACACATATATATACGCCTACACACATTGATTCATATATGCACAGACATAATATACATACATATAAAAACACACAGACGTACATGTATGCTCACATATAGCATGCAAACATACAAGCACACCTCTCCCCACCATATGGATACATTTTTTACTCTCAAAAATATAAACCATCCTTTAGAATCCAGAGTATAAGAATTGTGTTTTAATGTTATAAGTGGCTACCTTTTAATAGAGGAGCTTCTGCTTCATATCTTTTTTGAACTAAGCTAGTTATAAATGAAAAACAGATAGAAGGAATCCAGCAATACTTGGGATCCTTAGCTAAATTTTATATAATATCCCAAACCATTTAGGTTTGAGAGGTTGATTCTTGAACTTAGCCACAGTGCTCAGAGGAATCCAACAGTTCTACCTCCCTGTCACCCTCAGCCTTAGCTGAGTTCCCAGCTGGCAGACCACGCTGACTTGGCATGTGTCAATGAGCCATCCCAGGAGTAAGTCCTCTAGCCCCTAGTCATGCTGTCCCAACTGATGCCATGTAGAGCTCCTGCCAACGCTTGCCTAAATTTCAGAGTTGTGAATTCCAGCCAACATGGAGGGATAGGTAGACACACTGTGCCTCCTCGCACAACCAAAAGAAGGTCAAAAAATTAAAAAAAAAAACCTGACAGAACATCCAACTGTATGGAAGTCCAGCAACCAAGGAGTTAAAGAAGAAGCATTCATCCACACCGGTAGGAGGGGCAGAAATGGACAGCTGGGAAGAGAGGACTTGTGGCAAGGTGGTGGCTGGTGTACCCAGCAATGCGGCAGGCTGTGGAGCAAGGCTTCAGCTGGCCAGCAAGGTGGCAGCTGGCAAATCCAACAAGGCAGCAGCTGATGGAGCAGGTGGTCCCACATTTGTGTGCAGATAAACTGGGAGACACAACTGGGGAACGAGATAGACTGGGCAACCCAGGGCTTCAGGGAAGAGAAATAAAGCCCCAAACATCTGATTGAAAACACCAGTGGCGGTTGAGGTGGCAGTGGGAGAAACTCCCAACCTCACAGGAGAGTTTGTTAAGAGACCCACAGGGTCCTAGAATGTACACATACACAACCACCCAGAAATCAGCACCAGAAGGGCCCAATTTGATTGTGGGAAGCTGGGAGGAGTGACTGAAAACTGGCAAAGAGCAGAGCAAGCAGCACTGTTCCCTCTCAGACTCCTCCCCCCATACAGCATCAAAGCCCAGCAACATGGGTTGCCCCACACTGGAGAATACCTAAGGCTCTGCCCCTCACTACATAACAGGTGTGCCAAGACAAAAAACAATGGCCTAAATGAAAGAACAGATCAAAGCTCCAGAAAGAATACAACTAAGCAATGAAGAGACAGCCAACCTATCAGATGCACAATTCAAAACACTGATAACTAGGATGCTCACAGAATTGGTTGAATGTGGTCGCAAATTAGATGAAAAAATGAAGGCTATGCTAAGTGAAATAAAGGAAAATGTACAGGGAACCAACAGTGATGGGAAGGAAACTGGGACTCAAATCAATAGTGCGGACCACAAGGAAGAAAGAAACATTCAACCTAAAAAGAATGAAGAAACAAGAATTCAAAAAAAGTCAGGAGAGGCTTAGGAACCTCCAGGACATCTTTAAACATTCCAACAACTGAATCATAGGGGTGTCAGAAGGAGAAGAGGAAAAGCAAGAAACTGAAAACTTATTTGAAAAAATAATGAAGGGGAACTTCCCCAATCTAGCAAAGGAAATAGACTTCCAGGGTGTCTAGGAAGCTCAGAGAGTCCCAAAGATGTTGGACCCAAGGAGGAACACACCAAGGCACATCATAATTACATTAGCCAAGATTAAAGATAAGGAGAGAATCTTAAAAGCAGCAAGAGAAAAGGAGACAGTTACCTACAAAGGAGTTCCCATCAGATTGTCAGCTGATTTCTCAAAAGAAACTTTGCAGGCAAGAAGAGGCTGGCAAGAAGTATTTGAAGTCATGAAAGTCAAGGACCTCCATCCTAGATTACTCTATCCAGCAATGCTTTCATTTATAATGAAAGGGTAGA
The DNA here is from genome assembly GCA_004027475.1 of Anoura caudifer. Lineage (NCBI taxonomy): Eukaryota > Metazoa > Chordata > Mammalia > Chiroptera > Phyllostomidae > Anoura > Anoura caudifer. Next base: position 3,822 of record PVKU01011658.1, on the reverse strand, counting down.
TAAAGTGCTTCTCAGATAAGGTCAAGTTAAAGGAGTTCATCACCACCAAGCCCTTATTATATGAAATGTTAAAGGGACTCATCTAAGAAAAAGAAGATAAAAAATATGAACAGTAAAATAACAACAAACTCACAGTTATTAACAACCACACTTAAAACAAACAAAAAAAAACTAAGCAAATAATAGAACAGGAGCAGAATCACAGAAATGGGATCACATGGAGGGTTATCAGCACGGGAGTGGGAAGGGGAGAGAGGGGGAAATGGTACAGACAATAAGTAATATAAATTGTAGGTAGAAAATAGGGGGAGTTTAAGAATAGTATAGGAAATGGAGAAGCCAAATAACTTATATGTATGACCCATGGACATGAACTAAAAGGGGGGAATGTGGGTGGCAGGGCATGTGCAGGGCAGAGGGGAATAAAGGGGGGAATGGGACAACTGTAATAGTGCAATTAATAAAATGCATTAAAAAATAAATTTCAGAGTTGTGAGCAAAATAAATGATAGGTATTGTTTTAAACCATTAAGCCCATAGAGAACTCATAAGTGCAAAATAAACAGATACTGAAATGATTGTATGTTCTTTCTCTTTGTTACTATCTTTTCCTTCATCTGTAAACTCTTTCACACTCCACAATTTGCCACAGACACACCCACAACCAGAATAGTATAGAGAAAAGATAAGTGTTGGTAAAGCTAGGAGAGGAAGGGAGAGAATGAACTAATGAGTATAACCCTGTATTGAGAAATAAATGCAAGAAATTACTTGCAATATTTGAGTAGCAGTTCAGGGAAAGTGTGTCCACAGGGTGAGCTTCCAGGCAGAATTTGGGGAAATGTTTCCTAAGGGGATTTCAAGAGTGTGTGGCACCAATTTGGAGGTGCCACTGCTAGGACATGGACTTGTTTTGCTGATGTTGGTGATTCATGGGTAGACGTTCTGGGTCCAGGTAGCAGATTTCGTCATAGCACAGAGAACCTCTGGAGTGAAGACAAATCGTCTACTCTAAAAATTTGCCTAGAAGAGGGAAGGATGGTTTTTTGTAGTTGGGACTGAAGACTGAAAATTTTTATGCATTAGGGACATTCCCAAATGAGAAAACATCACAGGGTGAAAGAAGCTACCTTGGAGCAGAAATTGATGGTTAGAAGCCCCTGGAGTTGATGGTATAAATCCCATTTTCTTTTCATCAAATGATAGTCATTAAGTTACTGTATTTAATATTATTTTAATAAATATTTATTAAGTACCTATTACCATAGTAGATAAAACAAATATAGTCCTTGCCCTCGTGAAACATATAAATTAGTTAGAGTGGGACAGAAACTAACTAAATAATGACATAAAATTGGAATTGATGAGAAGTGTTATTAAGGAAAGTGCAAAGTTCTGTGATGGAAGATTGAGAAAACCAAACTTATAGCTTCTCTCCTCTGGGTGTTTAAGAGTTTTTCTTCTGACCTCACCTGTTTTGTACCTTCCAAGAATACTTTGACAGACCTTTAACTTTATTCCTCAGCTTTTTGAGTGCTTAGGAATGATTTAATTAAGTTATGTATACATAACTTTGAAAGGACAGTTAAGGTAGGTAAATAGGAAATGAACATATTCTAAGGTCTTTAAAGTCCACATGATTTTCAGTAATGAGATTCCATTTGGGTGTTAAGGATGTGGGCAAAACAGAACTATACATTACAACATCTGCCTTCAAGGAACTCAAATCTATCTGGTGAAATAAAGGCAATCCATATGAAATAAAATCCTTTCATAAGACATACCACACTATTTTAAATCCTATATTGTGTTTAATTGGCCTTAAGTGCTGAAGAAATGCAGGGATGCTATAACAAACCTTGTGTCATCAAAAGAGGCTATAAGGAGGAGGTAGATTTGGAAGAGTATTGTTATTTGATTAGGGTATGGAACAATGCAGACAGAAGAATTCCAAGTGAGAAGAGGAATAAGATTCAGAATTCAGAGGTGGAATGAATGTAGGAAATAGTAGTAAATAAGTTCTCATTGCATTCATAAAGCTTTATTTTACCAAGGTTTGTGGGTGACATCAAATGGTTTAACAGTAAGGTTTTGAGTTAAATGAGGGTGAATAATAGGTGTAGGGCTTCTATGGGAGGTGAAGCTATTTGATAATTGTTTTAGAATACACAAATATTAAATATAACCACATGCCCAGTGCAGGTTCCTTCTATGTTTATTCCACTGTTAGGGTGGACAATATAAAAGTTCTAATATTCAATTATTTGACCCTAGAAATGTCAATGTTATGAACTTTAAGCTAATAGTAGATCATTAAAAATATTTGTATGTCCCCCACATCCATTTCCAGGCAGTTCTGTACTCTTTGGAAGCTGGAAATCTGGAAACCATACAAGATATTTTGCTGTTATAATTGGTGGAAGCTGTGATGTGTTACATAGATCCTCCTTCAGGAAAAAAAAATCCTCTCCACCCCCTCTGGCCAGCTCCTGGGAGTATTGCCAAAAGATGTCCCTCAGCTCTCAGCACTTTTCAGGGAGTGCCTCACCTGCAGGAGCTGCTTTGCCCAAGGTCATTCCCCTACCCAGGGCAAACCATATCTAATCACTTATTCAAGAGGGGGTAGAAAGGTCTGATCATCTAAATTCAACTTATAATAACTCCAAAGAATTATCTAAGCTTTAGAATTCCCTGTAGAGTCAGCTGAGACCTCCACTGATTCTAAAATACAGCTTAACTTCTACCTTCTCATAGTCTGTTCCCCTCCCCAACTATTCCACATGTGTTCACCCCAAAGTCCTCCTGAATAACTCTATTGCACTGTATACTCTGTCTGATTCTTAGGATATCCAACCTATATTGGTGCCAGATCTCAAAAAGCAAATAGTAAGAGTAGGTTTAGGGACTAGAGAACCTGCCACCTAAGTAGCAATGAGAATTCCATCACTGGTGATAGGTAGAATATAAGGAGCCTTTAACACAAGGTAGTAGTGACATGGTTAAAACTTTCATTATTGGTGACATGTGATGTTATATTTTTGGAAAAGAATGCACTAGCTGATGTTATGATTCTAGTATTTAAGACATATGAGAAAAAGAGTAACTATTAGGACAGTGTAATTTGGTGGAAACTGAAGAAAGACCAGGCTTAGGACTTAATTTTAAGAGAAATGAAGCTCCAAAGATAAACTTGCAAAGTAAGTTCTGTAATGCCAAGTTCATGGTTTTTGTTGAGAAAGAATAGGTCTCCGATACAAGGAATGAAGAGAATGGGGTTAACGTGTTCAATATCATGAGTCCCCAGGTCCCCCTGAACCCTCTGGACTCTCTTCCTTACAAAAAGCTAGTTCTCGCCGGCCAAGATGGAGGCATAGGCAGACGCACTGTGCCTCTTCTCACAACCAAATTAAAGACAACAAAGATTTAGAAACAAGAAAACAACCAGAACTCAGAAAATCAAACTGTTTGGAAGTCCTACAACGATTCATCCAGACTGGTAAGAGGGGCGGAGTCACGGCAGGAAAAAGCGGAGGTGCGGACCGGGCTCGCAGGCAGCAGCGGCTGGCAGCCCCCAGGTGCACAGGCGGCGACTAGCAGACCCCGGGCACGGGGCGGCAACTGTGCAGAACCAGTGAGGCCGCGCAAGGCAGCTGGCTGACCGGGTCGTCCCACATTCATGCGCAGATAATCCAGGCAAAGGGGAAGCGGTGAAAGGAACTGGAATCTGAGAGTGAGTAAAGCAACCGCCATTATCTCCTCTCAGACCCCGCCCCCACATACAGCATCACTACCCAGCGACTGGGCTGTCCCACCTGGGGAACA